>UESW01005036.1:321032-561233 GCA_900491605.1 Calamus simplicifolius | reverse complement strand
CGTTCTGACAGTTCTGGAGCCGTGTCTGACATTCTGGAGTCGGCTCTGGCTTTTCTGGAGTCGGCTCTAACTCGAAATAATTTAATCCGCTCGATCTGGAGTCGCCTCTGACTTTTCTGGAGTCGACACAAAATTCTTCTGGAGTCGACTCTAGCAGTCCGGGAGTCGACTCTAAGTCGTGGCCTGAAAATCCAACGTTATGTTGTTTCTGATAGAGTCGGCTCTCACAGTCCCAGAGTCGACTCTAAGTCTGTGCCATTTTCTGGAGTCGGCTCTGCGATTTCATGTGTCGACTCTAATGTCTGCAGTCTTACCTTGACATTAGATTCAACCCAGAACTTGATTTTCCTTCATGATTTTGATCATTAAATAGACTTATAAACTGAAAGACTTAATCAAAATCATTAGTAACATCAAATGTTATACTCAAATAGTTTTGTTAATCATCAAAATCCTCAATTGGGTCAACAAGAAGAATATAGTTTCACTCATGTTCTGCCACCGAACAAACGTTCGGCCTAGGGTAATTGCTGTTGGTTGCAGATAGTAGCTACCTAATAAATAAGACTGAGTTTAAAGTTATACTCTATATTCTTAAGACAATTTCATTCGGCAACGGTGCTTACGGTCAGTATGACGATTGTCTCTCAGGATATAACAGTCTTCTTTTGATGAAAACAACACTACAATTCAACAAAAATATCGAACCAAGAATGCTTTTCTCTTTTTAATGTACTATTGCTATACTACCCTTAGAAGAGTATGCAAATGCCTAAGAGAAAAAAAGACTAGGATTGATTTGGATTCAATCAGGAATGAATGAATCAAATGCAAGTCCAGGGTCCTATTTATAGGTTTTAGGTGTCTTTTGAAAGCAATCCTTCGAAATTGATATGCACAATTAGATCTGATCGGATCCGATCAACGGTCTGATCAATAAGCCTTTATGTGATGTGATAAGCCAATCCACAGCCGTGATATGAAGATCAGCCGATCAGATAAGCTAATCCACATTCCGATATGCCTTTTCACCATCATGATCTGATGATCATGTTATCAGATAGGTGGTTGTATGGCTTTGATATGCCATTTCAAGATCGGAACGTTGATGTATCACAACGGCCTGATCGGAGCGATGCCTTATCTCCAACTGTAGGATCGGATGGGCGCCTTATCACCAACGGTCTTATTGACGGTCAACTAATGGGTGTGAGCCGTTGGATCGATACTGATCCGATGATCAAGGTCAATTGATCTCAACCCCTTATCTTAATCTGATCAGTCTCCATCGTCAGATTCTTATGATCTAGAAAAAATTTAAAGCCCCTCAAGCTCCTCGCGATGATGAGCATATACGAAGTACAAAGTGCGCCTACAAAGCGCCCATTGCGCCCTTCGCACACGTGTATGCACACATCACCCTCAAGATCTCCACTTATGGTGAGCCTAAGGAACTTAAGCTTCAAGAAAGAGGTTTTCATATAAGTTAGCATTCCTTTCTTGATTTTTTCGATGTGGGACTAAATGTTATCACAATATCTTATTCATACACAAGGAGGAGGTAATGGGCTTTCATGGCCCATTAGGTATTTCAGGCCCATTACCCAATAATCCCCCATATGAATGAAAATTAGACTTAGATCAAAGATCATCATAAGATCAGCAAAGGCAAACCCTCACATAAAAGGATTTTAATGCAAATAAATATGCAGACACTAAAGAGAGTCTAATGAGATGAAGTTGTATCGGGATAGGTAGCTTGTGGCTTTGAACCTTCCTTAGTGAGTTTATCGAGTTTACTTGCTAAAAAGTGAACATGATGTCTTGAACTTTTCAGTGTTTTATGTAAACTAAAACAATAACAATCATGCAACTTCTTCTCGAGCATTCTTTTGGTTCTCATGATTGTGTTCATTTTGGCCCCGAACATCTCCTGGTTTCATGAGTGCTTTAGAGAATTAAACCTTAAAATTCTCATAGAATTGGTCCAGTTCACACTCACATAGATGATTCTTATTAAGAGTATCCTGCTATATCCCACATGGTTTTCATGTCATAAGAATCATTAAAAGCAATGCTTATCCTACTACCTTTAGCAAGTAGCACTAATTATCATAGGAATGAGTAGGATTGGACATCCTTAGTGCTATGCAAGTCTCTTCATAATTTAGTTGTCCCTTTTGAACCTATATCTTGGGATCTCCAGTCAGCTAAGTTAGGTATCTACTATGAAGATTTTTCAGTTATAGGTTTTAAACCTATTCCCCTCGATAAACAGTTTACATGATTTTTTGGTAACCCCTTTATTAATGGATCCGCTAGGTTTTTCTTTGACTGAATATAGTCAATAGAAATTACACTAATTTCAAGTAACTATTTAATGGTATTATGTCTGCGATGTATTTGTCTAGACTTACTATTATACATCATATTCTGTGCTTTGCAAATTGCCGATTGATTATCACAATATATGTATATTGCAGACACAGGCTTTGGCCAACATGGAATATCTTCTAAAAGGTTTCGAAGCCATTCTGCTTCTTTAGTAGCCTTTTCTAAAGCAATAAACTCAGATTTCATAGTGGATCGAGCTATACATGTTTGTTTAGAAGATTTTCATGACATAGCACCTCCTTCTAAGGTGAATACATATCCACTTATGGATTTTGTATCTTCTGTGTTAGACATCCAATTTGCATCACTGTATCCTTCTAGTACAACTGGATATCTTGAATAATGTAATACATAACTTAGGGTATATCGCAGATATCTTAATACCCTTATTAGAGCTATCCAATGATTTGGACCTGGATTATTTATAAATCTGCTCAACTTATTGACAGCAAATGCTATGTCAGGATGGGTACAATTCATGACATACATTAAACTACCAATTATACATGAATAACCCAATTGAGATATGGGTTCTCCAGTATACTTAGCTAAATAAAGATTAACATCTACAGGTGTTTTCACCGGGCTAGTATCATACTTTTTAAACTTATTTAATATTTTTTTAATATAATAAGATTGAGATAATATTATTTTTTCAGATGTTCTAGTGATTCGAATTCCTAGTATAACATCTGCAACACTCATATTTTTTATGTCAAAATGTTTTATCAACATTTTCTTTGTCTGTTTAATCATTTCAGTATTGCTACCAATGATTAACAAGTCATCTACATATAAGCATATTTTCACATACCCTTCAGGAAGGATTTTGGCATATATACATTTGTCACATTCATTTATTTTGAATCCATTTGATAACATGATATTATCAAATTTTATATGCCATTACTTAGGTGCTTGCTTTAATCCATATAAGGATTTAACAAGTCTATACACCTTCTTTTCTTGTTTAGAAACAACAAATCCCTCGGTTGTTTCATGTATATTTCTTCATCTAATTCATCATTCAGAAAAGCAATTTTCATATCCATTTGATGAATTTCAAGATTGTTAATGGTTGCAAAAGCATTAACATTCTTATAAATGTTATTCTACTTACTGGTGAATAAGTATCAAAGAAGTCTATACCTTATTTTGTTTGAAGCCCTTAGCCACTAATCTGGCTTTATACTTGTCAATTGATCCATCAGCCTTTAGCTTTTTCTTAAAAATCCACTTGCATCCTAGAGGTTTTATACCAGATAGTAAGTCTACTAACTTTCAGGTATGACTATGCATGATGGACTCAATTTCACTATTAATAGCTTCTTTCCAAAAGGATGCTTCTGGATTAGACATTGCCTTCTTGAATATCTGAGGTTCATCTTGTAGTATATAAGTTACATAATCAGGACCAAAGGACTTTACAACTTTTGGTATCTTACTGCGTCGGGGTTCATCTTCAAGATATTCTTTCTGATGACTACTACTAGCTGTATTATCATAAGTTCTTGTATTTGAACTTATTTCCAATTTTTCTTTGCTTGGAAATATATTTTCAAAGAATGTTGCATTCCTTGATTCCATGATTATATTTTTCTTTATATCAATTATATCTGATTTATACACAAGAAAGTGATATGCACTACTATTATGTGCATAACCGATAAATATACAATCAACAGTTTTAGGTCATATTTTAACCTTTTTGGATCCTAAATAGCTACTTTAGCTAGACATCCCTACACTCTTAAGTAATTGTAAGAAGACTTCTTTTTTTTTTCATAACTCATATGGAGTAACATCCTTCTTCTTAAGAGGTATCTTATTAAGAATATGATTTGTTGAGAGAATTGCTTATTCCCATAAATTCTGTGGTGTACCAGAATTTATCAACATAGCATTCATCATTTCTTTTAATATGTGGTTTTTACGTTCTGCAATTCCATTAGATTGAGGCGAATAAGGAGTCGTAGTTTGATGAATAATGCCATACTCTTGACAGAATTCATCAAAAGGTGCATAGTATTCTTCATCTCTATCACTCCTTATGGCCTTAATTTTTTTACTAAGTTGATTTTCAACTTCATTCTTATAATATTTAAGCATTTCTAAAGCCTCATCTTTAGACTTTAGTAGATACACATAGCAGTATCTTGTTAAATCATCAATAAATGTTATAAAATACTTTTTACCTTTTCGAGTTTGAATTGACTTTAAGTCACATAGATCATTGTGAATTAAGTCAAGAGGTTCAGTACTTTTTTTACTGATGGAAATGGTATTTTTGCTAACTTAGCTTCAACACACACTTCACACTTGTAATGTGGATCAATTTCATGATTAAGTAATAATTCTAATTTTTTAATTTTTATAATAAATTAAAATTCACATATCCTAATCTATCATGCCATAAACAAGAAGAGTCAACCATATAAGCAGAAGAAGAAGCTTTATTTATTTCAAGGTTTATGTGTACATCATTATATTAACCTTGAATAATCCATTATTCAAGTAATCCCTTCCAATAAATATTCCTCCCTTAGTAAGTACAAATTTATCAGACTCAAAGATAATCCTAAAGCCATGTTTGCTTAGGAGGGAGCCTGATATAAGATTTTTTCAGATGTCAGGGACATGTAGCACATCGTTAAGTAGAAGCTCCTTGCCAGATGTCATCTTCAAAATAATGCAGCTAAGTCCTTCTATCTTGGATGTAGCAAAGTTATCCATAACCAGATTGAGTATATGATGAGAACATACTCTTATCATAGCATACATGTCTGGTAGCTCCAGTGTCGATGTACCACTCATTAGCTTTGTCAACCATGTTTGCTTCAAACACAACAGCTGACAGCATCATCTCGGATACCTCTTGGGATAGGATTTCAGTAATGTTGACTTTTTTTCTTTTCTTTATCCTTGAAACAACAGTCCTTGGATTTGTGTCCTTACTTTCCACAGACAAAGCACTTTCCCTTGAACTTATATTTCTTTGGATTGCCCTTCTTTTGTTTAAAGCCTTCGCCTGAAAACTTGCGTTTCTTTCTTTCTTCTATGAGGTTGGCCTTAAGCTCAGTAGGTTGTCCTTCTGTCTTCTTGTCTTGGCTCTTATTATCTTCCTCGATCCTCAAGCAGACAATTAGATCTTCAAGTCCCATCTTTTTCTGCTTATGCTTCAGGTAGTTCTTGAAGTCTTTCCATAATGGTGGTAGCTTCTCTATGATGGCAGCTACTTGGAATGACTCACCGAGAGACATTCTCTCTGCATGTATCTCATGCAGGATGATCTGGAGCTCTTGGACTTGCTTCATAATAGTTTTGTAGTTAACCATTTTGTAGTCTAAGAACCTTTCAACCACAAACTTCTTATGTCCTGCATCCTTTGTCTTGTACTTTTTATCCAGGGATGGCCATAACTCCTTGGCAGTAGTAATACTGTTGTACACATTGTACATGTATTATCCAGACCATTTAGGATATAGTTCTGAATGATTCCATGCTTCCACCGTAGCAATGACTTGCATGTCGGTCTCTCCTTTCAGGACTGGTAGATCTTCATTCAGTATTCTGACCAGATTCAGAGTTGTGAGGTAGAACAGCATCTTTTGTTGCCACCTCTTGAAGTTCGTGCTGAAGAATTTCTCTGATCTCTTGGCTTGAATGGATATCGTCATTGTAGCCATCTGCAGCAGCACTTCCATAGTAGCAGAAAAATTATCTTAAGATTGTTGGTTGCAGATAGTTGCTACCTAATAGATAAGACTGAGTCTAGAGTTATACTCTATATCCTTAAGAAATTTCATCCCGCAACAGTGCTTACGGTCAGTATGATGACTGTCTTTCAGGATACAACAATCTTCTTTTGATGAAAGCAACACTATAATTTATCAAAAATATCGAACCAAGAATGCTTCTCTCTTTTTAATGCACTATTGCTATACTACCTTTAGGAGAGTATGCAAATGCCTAAGAGAGGAAAAGACTAGGATTGATTCGGATTGAATCAGGAATGAATGAATCAAATGCAAGTCTAGGGTCCTATTTATAGGTTTTAGATGTCTTTTGGAAGCAACCCTTCGAAATTGATCTGCACCGTTAGATCTGATTGGATCCGATCAATGGTTTGATCAATAAGCCTTTACGTGATGTGATAAGCCGATCCACAGCCATGATCTGAAGATCAGCTATCAGTTAAGCCAATCCATGTTCCGATATGCCTTTTTACCATCATGATCTGATGATCACGTTATCATATAGGTGGTTGCACAGCTTTGATACATCGTTTCAAGATCGGAACATTGATTTATCACAATGGCCTGATCGGAGCGATGCCTTATCTCCAACCGCAGGATCGGACGGGCGCCTTATCACCAATGATCTTGTTGACCGATCAACCGATGGGTGTGAGCCGTTGGATCGATACTGCCACGATCGCGATCATGATTTGATCACTGCATCTTGACCCTTTATCTGATCGATCAATGATCAGTTCTGATCATGATCTGATGATCAACGGTCAATTAATCTCAGCTCCTTATCTTAATCCGATCAGTCTCCACCGTTAGATCCTCATGATCTAGAAAAAAATTTAAGCCCCTCAAGCTTCTCTCAATGATGTGCAAGTGCAAAGTGTAAAGTGCCCTTTGCACACGCGCGCCCTTAAGCTCTCCATTTATGGTGAGCCTAATGAACTTAAGCTTCAGGAAAAGGTTTCATATAAATGAACATTCCTTTCTTAATTTTTTCGATGTGGGATTAAATGTCCTCGCAATTTCTCATTCATACACAAGGAGGAGATAATGGGCTTCAAGGCCCATTAGATATTCCAGGCCTATTACCCAACAATTGCGACATGACTGTATACCTTGAGATTGGAACCTTAAAATCATGGAAGGCTACTTATCCTCAACATTTACATAATATCAATTATCACCTAATACCTGTTTGCCTCTAATCCTAATCCTAAATAATAGTTATAATCTTACTTAGAAATACATTCTACTCCAAGCACCCGTTTCATTGGCTTGCCTTCCATCCCATGGCTTCAATCCTTATTCTCCACCATGGCTTGCAATCACTCGTTTCAATGGCCTGCCTTTCTTAGCCTGCACTATTATCCACTGCAAGCCACCATCCGCTCCAAAGTTTGGGACCAACAACTAGAGATGGGCACCACGGCCTAGGCCCCTCGGGCCGAATAAAAAAACTGATCGTACTTGGCATGGCCTGTTATTAAACGAATCATGCCGGCAACAACCCGTAAAAAAAAAAATTTGGAGCACGGTATGGCCCACAGCCCATTTTGGGCTGATTCGTGCTGGGCACGGCACGCCACATGCCATGCCTGGCACGGCCCGTCACTAGGCATGATAAGCCCTAGGCCGTTTGCTCCTTTTTGCCTCAGATTTAAATCTTCATACCTCCTTTCTCGACCATCATCCCATCCGAGCTTCCCCCTTCTAGCAAACCCTAGCGATCGCTCTCTCTCCATCCCCCATGAGCTCACGCTCCTCCTCCATAGATGCTCAGGACCTCGCAGCCTCCATCCTAGCCGCTGCGACCTCCTCCCAGATCGCCGCCGCCTGCTCCACCATCGATGCCTTCCTCCATCGCCATGCTTGGGACCAGTTCCTCCATCGCCATGCTTGGGACCAGTTCCGCGCCTTCTTCACCATCACTTTCCCCGCCCTCCTCTACCGCCTTTTCGGCTTTGACAACTCCCTCCCCCTCACCCTCACCCTTGCCCTCGCCCTCTTCCTCCTCTTCCGCATGGATCCACTGCGCCTCTGCCGACCCCGACCTTGTTGCTGCCCTCTACGACCTGCTCTCACCCCAGGACATCCTCATTTCCTCCATCTTCTTTGTCGATGGCAGCGCCTTCATCAAGTATGTCTTCCCTCTGGAGCGTCTCCCTGAATGGATGCGCTTAGCTCTCCAGAGCGATATACCATCCTCCATCTTCTCCGATCTATCCCCTCTTTTCAAGAGCAGGATTAGAGAGGACATGATCCCAGGCCCTTATGGGCCGGCACGGCCTAGGCCCTTATGAGCCATGCCAGACTGGCACGGTGGGCCGTGCCGTACCTAGCTTATCTGGGCCATGCTAGCTCAGGCCCTAATAGGCCGTGCTGGGCTTGATCCGCAGGCCTGAGTTTTTGAGCTCGGCATGGCTCCTTTTAATGGATTGTACCTGGCATAGCCCGGTACTATGGCTACTGGGCCATGCTTGGTACGGCCCAGTTTGTGCCGAGCTGGGCTGGGCCATGGGTGACCCGGCCCAGTGCTCATCTCTACCAACAACCATGACTTACACTTGCTTGGGGCTCAATTTAAGTGAAAGGTAAATAATTAGAAGGAAAGACTCTCTTTTTAGTGATTTCTTAGTTGTCTCTTGAACTGGTGACTGACAAACAAATAACCAACCTACATGGCTTAGATAGCCAAACAACTAGCTTCGATGCTTCCAATAGGTGTTGTATCAAAATCTTTGAGTCCTAGCACCTTGATTATTCACAATAGCTGGTTAATGATGGGTCTAGTAGGTAATTAATACGTATTAACTACTAACCTGGCTTATCTTCGCCCAAATAGAGCCATTTATTTTTAGAGACCGCTCGATCATACGCCAATTAAAAATTGAATTAAAATAAAAAAATTTGTTGAATCTGGATTTTACGTCTTCTTATTTAGTCGGATTAGATCCAATCTAATCCCAGTTAATCTGTATAATATTTAGGCCTAGTTTTGATCAATGAAAAATAGATTCAATTTGACTGGTTTACTCTAAACCTAACATGAAATCCCTAATTATATGAACATCCATTCTCTTTTATTCTAAATATTTTGAATTCATTGAATGAATCTTCTTTGAACTAATATCTTTGTGCTCACATTAACAATCCCATCTCCTCCCACCTTTTCACATGATTATGTTTGAATGTGAAGGCAAGGTTGAATTCCCTGTTGGATCTCGTAGGTAGCTGCGATCGGATAGTAGTGAGAGGAGAGGAGCAAGTCCATTGCCAAAGAAGAAGCACCTATCACTATCGTACGATAGTCATAAGGTGAGTGTGAACAGCTCTTTGGGTAAGACCTCTAGCTCGTTGTTTTAGGTCCCTGGTACCGAACTCATCACCTTCGGCCTAGATCATTGGTTTGGCAAGTAGCAGTAGCTAGAGTACTGCACCGGAGAAAGCCCATGAGGTGGCTAGATTTGGGTGCGGGAGATAAAGGGGGCTAATTTTCTTTTTCATTAAACAAATCAGAGAGCAAAGGCCTCTCTAATTTTTTTCTCTTGCTGAGCTACGACAGGGAGCAGCTGACTATAGTGACTGGCGGTGACCCCACACCAGAGAAGAGGAGCCAACCTACGACAAGTGGCTAGAACCAAATGCAGTAGCAGTGGCGAGAGGCTTGATTAGGAAGCATCGATCGTGAGGAAGGAGGAAGGAAGAGGAAAGAAGAAAAAAAAAGAAAAAGAAAAAGGAAAGCAAAAAAAAAAAAAAAAAATGGAGGAAAAAAAACTTTGTTTTTTTCTGGAAAAAAAAGAAGAAGAGGGGGTCATTCCAGCTTGTGATAAATTTGGAATAAATTTACTATAACTATTCCAATATTATTCTAGATAGAATATTTTGGTGTGCTAGTAAAAGTGGAGCTCTGCTATAAGGGTTTAGAGAATTCTTCTATTTTATAGTGAAGCTATGCTCCAAGTAAAATCAGAGACTTTCTTGTTGATTGGAGCTCCGCTCCATGCAAAATCAAAGGTCTCATCTATTGATGGAAGCCCTACTCTAGGTGAAGATCAAAAGCTTCTTTAGTTTAATGGAACATTGCTTTAGGGTATTCTACCATGGTGATTTAGTATAGAATATTTTGGTAAAGCAGTGAAGGTAAAGTGTTGCGCCATGAGAAGTTTTTTTTCTTAATTTCAAATGCTCCCTTTGTCTTTGGAGTTTTGCTTTATATTAAAGCCCTGCTCCAGATGATTTCTGTTGATTGGAGCCCTACTCTAAGGCATTATCAAGGCATAATCTATTTATTGAAGCCCTCCTCTAGATGTCCATTAGAAGCCTTCCCTTGTTATGGATGGAGATTAATTTCATCAAGAGGAAGCTCCAAATCAGAGTTCACGAAGGAGTTGACAAATCAGTAATTATCCAAAAGTAATAAACATGAGATTTGGATAGATTTTGGGGAGTTAGTTGATGATGTTTTGGCCATTATCTAAAGTCACCGAAGGAAGCTTTTGGAGGAGGATTTGAGACGTCATCTCAGCTGCAACCGCCCACCACAAAAATCTAGTGTGGGAGTTATGAACATGTGAAATAAATTGGAGGCTCGGTGAGGACCTCTGTGTACTGTAGAGAGAGAAAAAAAGGATTATGTAATCTTTTAGTGAGATCATAAGAGTTTCTGAGAGAGTGTGTTTTTGAGGGCTTGTACCTGATCAACTCTTAGTAAAGCCTTGCAGATTCTGTGCCGCCGTGGACGTAGCCCAGTTTGGGTGAACCACGTAAAATCCTCGTCTCTCGCTGTTTTCTTTAATTTTGGTTCCTATTATTATTCTCTGTGTTTTCTATTGATTATATCGTAACTATGTGCTTCGCCGTACTAATAGCGATCTTATTAGAGGAATATTTGTTGTATTCCCTATCATCCCTATCTTTAGAGTTTTCTCTATTATTATGAGACAATTTCCTTTATTTTAGGTAGATCTATTCTATGCTGAGTTAGTGAATTGGGCAAATAGCAACAAAGATGCTAGAGAATTGATTTCTAGAAGAGTTCTACAATGTCAATGGTAAAGTTAAAACTTGATAAAGTTAATGGTTTCAGGTTCTGATAGATTAAGATGTTATCCCTTTTGGTGTACGTAATAGGGACTATGAAAGGTACTAGAAGGTAGAGATAGACAACCAACAGTCATATCTAATAGAGAGAAGAATGAATTGCTAGTGAGAGCATAGGTGCAATTTTATTATATTTGGCAAACGAAGTTATTAGAGAAGTTGTTGAGGACTAAAATTTGATTAAAATTAGAGAAAAGATGTATGACAAAATCTCTTATAAATCAGCTATACTCCAAGCATAGACTCTATCACCTATGGATAAAAGATGGTACACAAGTAAAAAGGCCATATGAGTTCAATAAGGCCATTCTTATATTGAAATCAATATAGAAAATCAAGATTAAGCATGAATTCCCTAGTATAAGAAATTTTTTGTCACACTATTGTTTGGGAGAGAGTGCCTCTCGATGAATGATGTGAAAGATGCCATGCAATCTAAAAAGTTAAAGAGAGAGATATTTGGGAATTATAGGGAGAAACAAGAAGAAGGCTTGGTTGTAAAAGGTAGGAGCAAGGAGAAGGTTTTTCGTAGTGTACTTGGTTATAGTCCATAAAAATTGATGCTTGTCGGTGCATGTGACAAAGATAATAAAGAAGTTTTAGGATGGTTGATTTGGTAAATCTGAAGCCAAAAGATGAAAATTCATTAGAGTTTGACTTGAGATCTATAAGTTCAATATTATATAGCCCAAATAGACATGACCTAGTCTTAAACTTGATATGATATTGGGCTTGATATGGTATAGAGCCTAATATGGATATGGTCTGATATGTTTCTATAGATGTAGAGAATATGAATCCTATTATGTGTAAAATACTATAATTCCCTTAATTATATAAGCATATGGAGCTTTGGTCTTTAGGGTAATTTTGAATATTATCGAGAAATTTAGAAGAGGATTCTATCGGTTGTACGAGCATCTATAGTTTTATGAGAGAGTTTTATAATTTTTAATTTATTTTTATAAAATTATTCTCATCTTTATCAAGATGAATGTATGTTGACCTATACTACAAGAGATTTTAAATATTGTGACGCCCAAATGCGTCGCAATTGCGTCGCTAAACATGATATTGCGACGCAATAGCGACGCAACGAGGGCGTCGCTCAACTGTCCGTCGCAATACCCTTTTGTCGCAATTGCGTCGCAATTTTGCGACTCTCTGCGACGCTCTTGCGATGCCACATTGCGTCGCAATATTGCGACGCATGAAAATGCGTCGCTAAATTTAAAAATAAATTTAGTTAAAAAAAAATTATTATTAAATTGACGCAAATTTGCGTCGCAATATTTAAAATTAATTTAAAAAAATTATTATTAAATTGCGACGCACTAAGTAAAAAAATTATTATTAAACATTGCGACGCACTAATTTACGTCGCAATATTTAATAATAATTTTTAAAAAATTATTATTAAATATTGCGACACTAATTTGCATCGCAATATTTATAATTAATTTTTAAAAAAATTATTATTAAATATTGCGACGCTCTAATGCGTCGCAAATAAAAATTATTTTATTTTAAAATAATTTTAAGATAAAATAGCGACTCAATTTTAGTCGCTAATGCATCGCTAAATTTATTTTTAAATTATTGCGATGCCAGGTCATTGCGTCGCAATATTTAATAATAATATCTTAAAATATTAGCGATCCAATATCAGTCGCTAATGCGTCGCAAATTTTTTTTTAAAAATATTTAAATGATTAAAAATTAAAACGGTTAATTCAATTTTGCTAAATCTAAATATTGATACAAACATTTTTCACTCAATCCAAACAATAATATATTTCAAAAAATAATTTATATATTAAAATTTTAAAGTTTTTACAACATAAAAAAGAAAAAAAAATACATCAAGAATCTGAATGATCACGTGGAGGCTGTGGAGGCTGAAGACTCTGCGACAAGCGTCTAACCATATCCCGCAAATAATGCATCTCATCTCGCATGTCTGCAACCTCCTGATCCCGGCCTCGCATACGATCCTCAAAATCCTGCTCGACCTCCTGCCGAACCTCCTCTGCAATAGATCTGCGAAGCTCCTGTAAACGCTCGGGAGGAAGATCAGCAGGAACTCGCGAGCTGGAGGCCTGATGGGAAAAAATGTAGAAGCTCTAGTGCCCATACCATAGACCCTGCGGTCTCGTGGCTGGGCACCAACAGCCTCCAAAAACACACGTCGACTCTCCTCTGCTGAGAGTTCGACGGGCGTCTCCCCATCAGTAGAGTCGACCTGCGATGCCTGGGAGCGAAGCTCCTCGACTCGTGTCTTGAAAATATGAAATCAACAATAAATGAGTTAATAAATTTCTTGAAATAAAATTTTAGAAATTAAACAGATACTACATAAATCTAATTTCTTACCGCAACCTCCCGTGATCGCGTGTCGACCCAGGAGCCGTCCCTCCTGGGTGTGTCGCCCTGAATAGACGAAACTCACCAGGATCTCCGCCCTCCTGCTCAGTCTATAACAATAAAAAAAATGATATTAATACAAATATTTGTAAATAACTAAAATAGTAATTAAAATATTTATGTTTTCTTACCATACGCCGTCTGTGCTCCTGAATCGAAATGGAGCCCGAAGTATGACGGGAGAGACCCGTGCCAGGACCGCCCTTCTCAGATCGGCGGTTCGTGCTGGCTGATGCGGACCTCCTGCGCCAGCCATCGGACTCCCAGGCCTGCTGCCACTCGTGCCAAATACCCTCTGGCACGTGCGCAGGACGCTGACCCGACGACCTCCAACGATGAAGCATGTCGGAGTATCGGCGTCGCGTCAGAGCCTCCCATGCTGCCCTAATGGCATCATGGGTGGCAGGATCCCACGTAAACTTTTTCTGCATTAAAATAAACAGTTAGTTTCTGAATTTATTAACTTTAAAGAATTATATATCACTGATAAATTGTATTTAATAAGTTTACCTGAAACTCAGAAAAATAAAACTCCCTCGTGGCTGGCGATACGTGGCGCCAATCGTAGCCACTGGGATCTGCACGCCTCTGAAAAACGGCGCTGATGTGGCTGGAGACATGATGCTGCTCAATGAATCTGTTAAAAAAATGCAAGTTTATAAGTAAATGACTTAAAAACATAAACAAATATTTTTAATTAGTATATACTTACATCCCCTGAGCATCAAGTCTAAGTACAGTGCGGCCGCCGATCGCGGAAGAACTCTCGGAGGTCTGTGCCGATCGGGTGGATGGTAATACTGGTGCAGAGATCGAAGGCTGCGCCTCTGCTGGAGATCCAAACTCTCCATCTCCGACGCTCATGTGATCTGATCTCGCAGGATCCAAACTACGTCTCTGCTCACCCAAACTGTCGTCGGTAGATCTACCTCTGCCCCTCATACTGAAAATACTAAAGATTCACACAATTAAATTACGATTAATGATTGACTATGTAAGAATTTAACACTTATAAAAAAAAGTTAAATTTTAAAAAACCTTTATGTTTAATCGGTGTCATTTGTTTCGTGAAATGTTGGTTCAACATCCGATGCCGTATCGGATTGCGAATCAGTTTCATTATCATCGGAAGGAAACCGAACATTTGCATCCGCAATTTCTTGGACATCACCACTTGGATCTCTAAGTGATGTTTCAGGAGCTCTTGTGTCGTCCTCAATTGCATGCATTTCCATCTCATCCTCTTGAAATGCAGGGCACTCGGTTGATTGACTTGATGAACTCTCCTCTAATACGATTGTTGAACGTGGGACGATTTTAGAAACGGCCCACCAATCTCGCTTGTCGTTGCGCAAACTTGGATATCCGCAGTAAAAGACTTGCTGAGCTTGGGATGCAAGGATGAATGGGTCATATTTCTGTAATCTTCGTCGATGGTTCACTTCAACCAAATTATAGTCGTTATGAACCCTTTTGCCCACAGGAACTATCGGATCGAACCAATCACAACGAAACAATACGGTTCGTTTTCATAGGCCAACCGGGATATTCAACTTCAACCACCTCTACTAACTTTCCATAATAATCCTGCATATTTGCTCCAACACTTTTCTTTTACACACACCCCAGTTCTGCGTGCCTCTTGAAGCTGCTAATCGTTCAATCTGAAATTTGTACCCATTTACAAAATAGCCAGTAGAGGTTGTTACGGTCTTCAATGGCCATTGCGATAGACATTTAATGAAAATATTGTCGGTTGTCGACCATGGACCGTTGACCTATAAATTAATAAGCTATTGACATCCAATTCAAAAAATAATAGCCATTATCGAAATTGATTGAGTGATACTACTCACAAATTCATAAAACCAGTAAGCAAACTCCGTTTCTAATTTCTGCCCAATTGCAACTTGACTGATGTCGGGATTCATCTGTCGTTGTCTATCACAAACATCCTTATGGGATGAAAAGGATGAAAACTACTGTTAGAAATTAAATATTATGGTATATTATTATATAAATTTAAATTTTCAATTTAGCATTGAAGTATACACTTACTCAATATATGGATCGACTTCTCGACAGTTCATTAGGATGTAATAATGTGCTGCATTATACTCCATATCGCTAAGATTTCTTGACTTCTGCCCACCAAATGAACGGCCGATAGCTTTAAAAATTGATATTCTACCGTCATTAGCTTCTGCTTCGTCCACACATACGTCATCGTTACGACCATGATTTCGGCTCCTCGTGTGGACGTGACCCTCAAAGTAATGTGAGGCAAAAGCTGAAACTTCTTCGACCAAGTGTGCATTGCATATAGAACCTTCAACCCTTGCCTTATTACGCACATTATTTTTTAACTTCTTAAGATACCTATATGTAAAGTTGCAACAAAAAAATTAACGAATTTTTCAAGCAATGAAATAATATTTGAAATGTCAACATATCTTAATGATGTATATATTTACCTCTCGAAAGGATACATCCAGCGATACTGCACGGGACCAGCTATGCTCGCTTCGTATGGCAAGTGAACCGGTAAATGCTCCATTGAGTCAAAAAAACTGGGAGGAAATATTCGCTCAAGCTTGCATAAAATAATTGAAATTTTCTCCTCAAGCCTTGCCATGGATGCAGAAGTAATGACTGCGGCAGATAACTCCTTGAAGAATAAGCTGAGCTCCGTAATTGCCTTCCAGACATGTTGCGGAAGCAACTCACGAAAAGCTATAGGTAATAATCGTTGCATGAAAACATGGCAGTCGTGGCTCTTCATGCCGAACAACTTGAGCTTATGCATGTCCACACACCTACCGATATTTGAGGCATAACCATCTGGAAATTTTAACCCTCTTAGCCAGTTACATAAAACTTCTCGTGAATTTCTGTCAAGAGTGTAACATGCTTTAGGATAGGTCCCATCGGCACTCCTTCTCAAATCACCTCTTCTACAGTACTGATTAAGTTCTTCTCTTGACTTTGCAGTATCTTTTTTTTTTCCCGGGATGTTTAGCACCGTGTTAAATATGTTATCAAAGAAATTTTTCTCGATATGCATAACATCCAAGTTGTGCCGGATGAGATTTGTGCTCCAATAAGGCAAATCCCAAAATATACTTCGCTTCTTCCAGTTATGTTCTTTACATATACGGCTATTTATTCTATCTGCATCCGGTTCCCATGCATACATCAACCCCAAATGCTCTATAGAATCAAATAGATCCGTGCCGGACCTAACCGGTTCGGCAAATTTTGTGACTGCTTTGTTCTTCCGGAAGGCGATCAAGTTACGCCTGTAAGGATGATTTGGGGGCAAGAACTTCCTATGGTTATCAAACCATGACTGCTTACCACTCTTCTGCAATGTAAATGCATCCGAATCATACATGCAATGAGGGCATGCCAGACGTCCAGCAGTGCTCCAACCAGACAACATTGCATATGCCGGAAAATCACTTATTGTCCACATCAAAGCAGCTCTCATTAAGAAATTTTGTTTCATAGAAATGTCGTAGGCTACCACTCCTGTTTCCCACAACATTTTCAATTCGGCCACCAACGGTTGCAGAAAGACATCAATCTTTTCCTTTGGATTTGATGGTCCTGGAACCAAAACGGTTAAAAACATTGCAGGATCTTTCATGCACTTCCACGGAGGAAGGTTATATACAGTCAGTATCACAGGCCAACATGAATACTGTTGCCCCGCTTGACCAAATGGTTGGAAGCCATCGGTACAAAGACCTAATCTCACATTCCTTATATCTTCAGCGAAATCAGGATGATTTTCATTGAAATGCTTCCAAGCCTTTGAATCTGATGGATGCCGCATTTCATCCTCTTTAGATTCATGTTCGGCATGCCATCTCATATCAGCAGCTGTTGCCTCAGATCTGTATAATCTCTGCAGGCGTGGGGTAAGAGGAAAGTAATGCATCCTCTTGTAAGGCACACTTTTCCTCCTACTTGTACCGGCTCCTCCTTCGGTGTTTTTGAACCTTGATTGCCCACAAATCTTACACCATCTCAGCTCTGAGTCTTCACCCCAAAATATCATACAATTGTTCAAGCAACAATCGATCTTATTAACTGGGAGCCCAAGCCCACGCAACAACTTCTTTGTTGCGTAAAAACTGTCTGCGGCAACATTATCATTTGGCAGAATTTCTTTGATTAACTCAGCTACAGAATTGAACGCCTTTTCTGATAATCGATGTTCTGCCTTAATATTCAACATTCGAGCAGCTGTAGAGAACTGGGAATGACCCTCACACCCAGGATACAATTCTTGATTGGCAGCACGCAACATATCGTAAAATTGTTGTGCTTCTGGATTTGGTTCTTCCATAAATGTATTCTGATTGAAGTCATTACCCGATGCATTCATAACCATTTGTTCATATGTGTTTAAATTCACAAATGGTTCATCAACGGGAATTGACTCTTGTTGGCCTATAACAGCTGCTGGAATATCCTCTGGTTCACCATGACAGTACCAAACATAGTAATCAGGAACAAAACCCTTCTTACACAAATGCACCTTAACAGTTTCCACATCTCTGTAGGCTTTATTCTGACACCTGTGGAAGTTGCATGGGCACCTAATCCTAGGCCCATCCATCCATTCAGGTTGGCTACATGCAAATGCGATAAATTCTTCCAATCCATTCAGAAAATCTGGATTCAGCAAGCCATCTTTTATCCTTGCATACATCCATGAGCGAGTCCCGCTCATTTTTGACCGACTTATACAAAGTCTGGTAAATCATTAAATGAAACCAAAAAATAAAACTATATTAGTATTAATAATATATAACTAAATTATTTCTTGGGCACAATTATATAAGGTTAATTACAACCAATTAAATCATTTATAAGTACCCAAATTTTTTTTAGATAAATAAGGACCCTACCATGCAAGGGCGAGCCACGGCTACGATCCTTGGGGTGCTAGCAAGGACCGATGCATAGGTTAATGGCTAAAGAGAGGGCTTGAGTTTGTGTCGGGCCATAAGGCGGTGCGTTTAGTCATTAGACTTCAGAAGAATTCAAGTGTCTTAAATAATTCTACCTTCACTCCATGTCTATAAGGTAAGGCCCTATCCCATTCAAGAATATTTTTTGTGATATGTTATTCTGCTATTAATTATCATCGATCGGCAACATTGAAATTTCGGCAGCATTTTCCCATATGTTCTCCTACATGTGTGGTATATAAGCCACACTAGGAGAACGTATGAGCAAATGCAAACCGAAATCTCACCCCACGATGATTACTAGCAGACTAACATGTCACAAGAAATATTCCCAAACTGTCCACCAGGACAATTTGAGAATTTGCAAGACTAAGGCTTACAAATTCTCAAACGGGTCTAAAGGTTAATTAAAGTGCTGTGATTATGGAAGTCCGAAGACAATCGAACTTATGCTTGTTATTCTTAACTTCTTGTGAATTATACATGTAATCACTAACTTTCTAAGATTATTGTGTCAAATACAAATGTTTGCGAATACTAAAATGTAAATCATTGAAACTAGTAATTTGTTGCTGGAAATTAAATAATATTACAACAAAACATTTTTTTTAGCATTTCAAAATGTAATGCATCATTAAGTTTGCAGCAGAATATAAATAATCAAGACATAACAAATGTAAATGAGTATAAATGCACAAATACTATTGTCATAAACATTCTGCTTAAATTAATTATTGCATAAATATTATGTAAATTAAATAATCTAGCATTACAAATATTATTGAATAATCAAGACATAAAAAACAGTCAATCCAAACAGCTTTATTGAAAAAACAGAGGGGGAAGGGGGGTTTCCTCCCTCCCCTGTGTTAAAACAAAATTTTTTTTTTTTTTTGTGATGACAGTGGCCTGGCCACCGTGGCCGTCTTCTCGGGTGGCCGTGGCCGGACAAGAAACGAAAGGGGGGGGGAGGGGTTTCCCCCCCTCCACCCTGTTAAGGATATATATATATATATATATTGTCACAGTGGCCTGGCCACGGCAGCGGCCGTGGCCGGACAAGAAAAGAAAGGGGGGCAGGGGGGGGGGGTTTCCCCCCTCCCCCCTGTTAAGGAAATTTTTTTTTTTTTGTCACAGTGGCCTGGCCACCGTGGCCAGGCCACTGCGGCCACGGCAGCGGCCGTGGCCGGAGAAGAAAAGAAAGGGGGGGCGGGGGGGTTTCCTCCCCTCCCCCTGTTAAAAAAAAAAATTTTTTTTTTGATTACAGTGGCCTGGCCACCGTGGCCAGGCCACTGCCGGCCACGGCAGCGGTGGCCGGAGAAGACGGCCACGGCAGCGGCCGTGGCCGCCTTGTCCTGCCGCGGCCACGGCCGTGGCCAGACAAGAAAAGAAAGGGGGGGCGGGGGGGTTTCCTCCCTCCCCCCTGTTAAATTTTTTTTTTTTTGATTACAGTGGCCTGGCCACCGTGGCCAGGCCACTGCCGGCCACGGCAGCGGCCGTGGCCGCCTTGTCCGGCCGCGGCCACGGCCGTGGCCGGACAAGAAAAAAAGGGGGGGGGGGGGGGCGGGGGGTTTCCTCCCCTCCCCCTGTTTTAAAAAATTTTTTTTTTTTTGATTACAGTGGCCTGGCCACCGTGGCCAGGCCACTGTCGGCCACGGCAATGGCCGTGGCCGGAGAAGACGGCCACGGCAGCGGCCGTGGCCGCCTTGTCCGGCCGCGGCCACGGCCGTGGCCGGACATGAAAAGAAAGGGGGGGCGGGGGGGTTTCCTCCCCTCCCCCCTGTTTAAAAAAAAAATTTTTTTTTTGATTACAGTGGCCTGGCCACCGTGGCCAGGCCACTGCCGGCCACGGCAGCGGCCGTGGCCGCCTTGTCCGGCCGCGGCCACGGCCGTGGCCGGACAAGAAAAGAAAGGGGGGCGGGGGGTTTCCTCCCCTCCCCCCTGTTTAAAAAAAAAAATTTTTTTTTTGTTTACAGTGGCCTGGCCACCGTGGCCAGGCCACTGCCGGCCACGGCAGCGGCCGTGGCCGGAGAAGATGGCCACGGCCCTGCCGTGGCCGAGAAGATGGCCACGGCAGCGGCCGTGGCCGTAGGGAAATAAATAAAAAAAAATCATTTTTTTTTTAGATTATCGGAGCTTACCTTGGTTGAGATGAGATCGCCGGGTTGCCGGAGTCGGATGCGATCATCGGGTAGCCGGAGGATGGGGATGCGCCGGAGATTGGAGCTTTAGCTTCACGGCGGCGCTAGGTCAAGACGGGAAGGAGGAAAGGAGAAGGGACCCGGCTTAAATATAGGGAATTAGCGACGCCAAAATTGCGTCGCAATTTTCGTCGCAAATTTTTTTTTTTTTTCTTAGCGACGCACTAGGGCGTCGCTAATTCATCGTTAATACATATTTTTAATAATTTTCTGAAAACATAGCGACGCCACTAAATCGTCGCTGAAGCGTCGCTAAATTGGCGCCATCACCTGGCGGGAAAAATATTTTTATTTTCTAATAATTACGTCGCTAAGGCATCGCAATAATTTTTTAATAATTTAAATAGATTAAAATAAAAACTTATTACAAATATTGCGATGCAACAATTGCGTCGCAATTATTTTTTAAATATTTTTAAATGAAAATATTTAAATTTATTATAATAATTGCGATGACAAATGGCATCGCAATTTATTTAATAATATTTATAAATGATTATATTTATAATTAATGTTAATAATTGCGACGAGAAATGGCATCGCAATTTATTTTATAAAATTTTTAATTACATAAACTTATTTAAAAAAGATTGCGACGATCGTCGACGATCCAACGGTTGCGATCGATCCAAGCCCTGATCTCGATCGGCGACAACCGATCGCGGACCGCGGCAATCGGTCCGATCGGCAAAGGTCCGACGGTTGCGATCGATCCAAGCCATGATCCCGATCGGCCACGACCTATCTCGGACAGTTGCAATCCGTTCGAGATCGACGACGATCCGACTGTTGCGATCGATCCAAGCCGTGATCCCGATCGGTCACGACCGATCTCGGACAGTTTCAATCATCCGAGATTGGTGACGATCGACGGTTGCGATCGATCCAAGCCCTGATCCCGATCGGCGACGACCGATCGCGGACCGCGGCAATCGGTCCGATCGGTAAAGGTCCGACGGTTGCGATCGATCCAAGCCGTGATCCGATCGGCCACGACCTATCTCGGACAGTTGCAATCCGTCCCAGATCGACGACGATCCGACGGTTGCGATCGATCCAAGCCGTGATCCCGATCGGCCACGACCGATCTCGGACAGTTGCAATCCGTCAGAGATCGGCGACGATCCGACTGTTGCGATCGATCCAAGCCCTGATTCCGATCGGCGACGACCGATCGCGGACCGCGGCTATCGGTCCGATCGCAAAGATCCGACGGTTGCGATCGATCCAAGCCCTGATCCCGATCGGCCACGACCTATCTCGGACAGTTGCAATCCGTCCCAGATCGACGATGATCCGACGTTGCGATCGATCCAAGCCCTGATCCCGATCGGCCACGACCGATCTCGGACCGTGGCGATCCGTTCGAAATCGGCGACGATCCACGGTTGCGATCGATCCAAGCCCTGATCCCGATCGGCCACGACCTATCTCGGACAGTTGCAATCCGTCCGAGATCGACGATGATCCGACTGTTGCGATCGATCCAAGCCGTGATCCCGATCGGCCACGACCGATCTCGGACAGTTGCAATCCGTCAGAGATCGGCGACGATCCGACTGTTGCGATCGATCCAAGCCCTGATTCCGATCGGCGACGACCGATCGCGGACCGCGGCTATCGGTTCGATCAGCAAAGATTCGATGGTTGCGATCGATCCAAGCCCTGATCCCGATCGGCCACGACCTATCTCGGACAGTTGCAATCCGTCCCAGATCGATGACGATCCGACGGTTGCGATCGATCCAAGCCCTGATCCCGATTGGCCACGATCGATCTCGGACCGTGGCGATCCGTCCGAAATCGGCGATGATCCAACGGTTGCGATCGATCAAGCCCTGATCCCGATCGGCGACGACCGATCGTGGACCGCAGCAATCGGTCCGATCGGCAAAGGTCCGACGGGTGCGATCGATCCAAGCCGTGATCCCGATCGGCCACGACCTATCTCGGACAGTTGCAATCCGTTCGAGATCGGCGACGATCCGATGGTTGCGATCGATCCAAGCCCTGATCCCGATCGGCGACGACCGATCGCGGACCGCGGCAATCGGTCCGATCGACAAAGGTCCGACGGTTGCGATCAATCCAAGCCGTGATCCCAATCGGCCACGACCTATCTCGGACAGTTGCAATCCGTCCGAGATCGACGACGATCCGACTGTTGCGATCGATCCAAGCCGTGATCCCGATCGGCCACGACCGATCTCGGACAGTTGCAATCCGTCCGAGATCGGCGATGATCCGACGGTTGCGATCGATCCAAGCCCTGATCCCGATCGGCCACGACCTATCTCGGACAGTTGCAATCCGTCCGAGATCGGCGACGATCCGACGGTTGAGATCGATCCAAGCCCTGATCCCGATCAGCCACGACCGATCTCGGACCGTGGCGATCCGTCCGAGATCGGCGACGATCCAACGCTTGCGATCGATCCAAGCCCTGATCCCGATCAGCGACGACCGATCACGGACCACGGCAATCGGTCCGATTGGCGACGATCCGAGGGTTGCGATCGATCCAAGCCCTTATTCTGATCGGTCACGATCGATTTTGGACCGATCGCTATTTAACATAATTAATTTTTTTAAATATATAACGACGCAAAGGGTTGCGTCGTATTTTTTAATATGATAATTATAATATATAAAAAATTAACTTTAATTTAAATAATTACGATGCAATAAGTACGTCGCTATATTAAAACATAATTTTCTAAATTAATATTTTGCTTATTACATCGCTAATGCGTTGCTATTTAACATAATTAATTTTTTAAAAACATTGCAACTCAATGTGTTACGTCGTAATTATTTTTTCTCATATTTATAATTTATCAAATTTAATTTTATTTAAAATTATTGCGACGCATTTATTGTGTCGCTATATTAAAAATAATTTTAATTTATTTTCTAGTTTATTGCGTCGCTAATGCGTCGCTATTTAAAATATTAATTTTTCCAAAATATTGCGACGCACTGGGTGGCGTCGCAATATTTTTTTAAAATATTAGTACTATAAAAAATATAATTCCATTTAAATTATTTGCGACGCAATTGTGTCGTCGCTAAATTAAAATAATTTTTCCTATTTTTCTAGTTTATTGCGTCGCTAAGGCGTCGCTATTTAAAATATTTAATTCTTTTCAAAATATTGTGACGCACTGGTTGGCGTCGCAATATTTTTAAAATATTACTACTGTAAAAAATATAATTTCATTTAAATTATTTGCGATGCAATTGTTGTGTCGCTATATTAAAAATAATTTTTCTATTTTTTAATTTTATTGCATCGCTAAGGCGTCGCTATTTAAAATATTTAATTCTTTTGAAAACATTGCGACGCACTGTTATGCGTCGCAATATTTTGTAAACTATTTATACTTTAAACAATATAATTTCATTTAAATTATTTGCGACGCATTTGTTGCGTCGCTAAATAAAAAATTATTTTTCTTATTTTCTAATTTATTGCATCGCTAATGCGTCGCTATTTAATATATTTAATTCTTTTAAAAACATTGCGACGCAATGTGATGCGTCGCAATATTTTTTTCGATAATTAGATTTTATAAAATTTATTTTAATTTCAATTATTTGCGACGCAATTGATGCGTCGCTAAATTAAAAATAATTTTTCGAATTATCTATTTTATTGCGTCGCTAATGCGTCGCTATTTAAAATATTTAATTCTGTAAAAAAAATTGCGACGCAATATTTGCGTCGCAATATTTTTATTGATATTTATATTTCATAAAAAATTAATTTAAAAATATTGCGATGCAATATTTGCGTCGCAATATTAAAAATTTAATTTTTTTTTTGATTTTTTGGTTAATTGAGTCGCTAATGAGTCGCTAATGCGTCGCAATATTTTGTTGTCACAAAGGCGTCGCAAAGAGGTCGCAATTTAGCGATGCAATTTTGCGTCGCTAAATTTGCGTCGCTATTTCGGTATTTTCTTGTAGTGCTAATTGACCCATCAAAAATCTCCTTACATCTTTCCTTTTTTTTTGTATTTTTTTCTTTAATAGTTAGCAATTCAAAGCATTGGGTTTTTCAACAACGAAGAGCAACTCAAAACTTCAACCAAGGTCAACATGTCACACAAGAATCAACAAGTATATATTGGGTCTTACATCAAAGAATTGGGTCCGTTTTACAACTGCGAAGATCAACTCAAAACTCTAACCAAGTCAACAAATATGGCAAAAGAAAATTTGGCTCTAAAATTGCAAGAGATTAAAACCGAGAGTATTGGGTTTTTTACACCAAAAAAATTAGTCAACGTCTCTTGGCCATATAGACAATGGAGATGGCAACAACAAGAATGGCCAGCGTAAAAGCGAACAACCGACTCATGAGGCTTCTTCGCCTCCTCTGAGCCCTGGCCAACGCTTCCGGCAAGTCTCTAAGCTCTCTATTCTTGTCCTCAATCTTCCCTACCGTTTGATTAAAGATCGTCGCGATGGTATCCAATTCTTCCACAAACGGCTCCATCTCCTCATTGTTCTGCAGATCTTCTCCACTGCCGATATTCCTCTCCACAACATTCGCATTCCCTCGTGCTACTCGAGTCATCATCTCTCTGGTATTTTTCAGCAGGGCAAGAGCCCTCAGAGATTTTATCTTAGCACCTTCGAACTTGTTCTCCATGTCACAGAGATTCCGACGTTCAGTCATCAATGTCTGCTCGAACCGAGTTTTCTCCACCTTCCAGGCATCAGATTGTGCCTTCCATTCCTTCTCCTTCCGAGCAAAGTCACTACGTTCTCTCCGAAGCTGCTGCACCTGCTCTCCAACCTCATTTTTCCTCTTCTTTAACTCCTCAATCTGCGCTCTCAGGGAACCCTTTTCCGCCTTCTGAAGATCGAGGTCTCTCCGAGCAGAATCCCTCTCAGCCTGCAATTGGGCGTTGCTGTTGGTGCGTTCCTCGCACAAAGCTTGCAGCTCAGTCACGGTTGATCGGCGCTCTCGCAGCTTCTGCCGCAAAGAATCGATTGTAGCATTCTGGGCAGTCCTTGCTTCCTCAACTGCACGCTTCTCCGTTTCAATCTCCCTCGTCCTGTTCCTCAGATTAACCATCTCTGCCTGAAGCCTCCCGAACTTCTTTGAAATCTCGTCATTCAACTTCTCCTTCTCCGCAACTTGAGACCGCAGCCCTTCCCTTCCTTCTTTAGCGATTCCACGGTAGAATTAGAGTTATTAAGATCAGCTTCCAGTTCACGGCTTCCCTCGGAAAGATTCCGAACCTCCGATTCCAGGGACGAGACCTTCTTGACAGCAGCCTCCTTCTTGGCAACTTCAGACTGCAGCTCCTCTGCGATCTTGACGTTCTTCTTTTCCATCTCTGCAATCTCATTCCACATCCATCCCTCTTCTTTCTTCATTGAAAGAATGGAAGCCTTCAAAACATCAGCCTCAGCCTCCAGTCTTTGGTTGTTCTCGACAAGGCTCTGACGCTCTGCTTCCAAACCCGATACCTTCGCAGCACTCGCCTCATTCTTGAACATCACCTCATCGAGGCGGATTTTCATGTAAGCCTTCTCCAGGAGAACACGGTCGAGGGCTTTGTCCCTCTGCTTCACCTTCTCCTCCAGAACACGGAGATCGATATCCCGGCTCTCCAAATTTGCTGTGGCCTCAATTATACCGATCTCCATCTGCCGGGCTCGGATTTCCAAAACGCTTAGCTCCTTCTCCTTCCGATCAAGATCCTTCAGAGTCGATTCTTTCTCCTGGAGGGCGCGAGCCAGAGCATTCTTTAACGCATCCTCCTCCCCACGAACCATCTCCAATCTCTCCCCGACGATATTCCGATCATCCTCCATGGAATTATCCGTCTCCTGCAGCGACGACATCGCCCGTGTCTCCTCCGCCGCCTGCGACAGGACATCTGCCTCAACGACCGTCAGGTCGTCGAGGCTAGGGGAGATGAGCCGGATGATATCTTCCTCGAGGCGGGCGAAGTTGGCCTCGATGGCCTGTTCGTCGAGGTTGGACTGGACGCGTTCCAGCTCCTGCAGCTGATCATCCATCTCGGGCACGAGAAGAGCGTCGTATGTTCCTCCCCCTCGTCTGGCGGTGGATCCGGCTCCATCGCAATCGCTTTATATAAAGGGGAAATCAGGAGCAGGGCTAGTAGTAGGGTCTTGGTCTTGGTCTTGGGGGAGGAGGGGAAGGAGGCGTGCCAAATTCGAAATCGGTGAACGGACGTCGTCCCTTCCAGTTCCACCGTAGATTTGCTCCACGTGGAGAGGTTCCGTACGCTTGTTATCGCAGCGAGGAATATTGCGACTGAGCTGCATGACCCTCCCGCGAACGCGAAACGGAGGTGGGAGACGCATGCATTGCATGCATGGAGGGGATGACGTGCATGAGATTATTTAATAATTTAAATTTAAAAAAAATTATATACAAAACAAATAACCATATCTGCGTCTAAAAAAATAGATAAATTTATTTTATATCTGTATTCCAATCCAATTAAACTGTAAAATAAATATCTGAATTTTATATAATTTAAATATAAATACAAATACATTCGAAGTTTATCCAACCCATTTGAGTTGTTGATAATGTAAGCCCGATGATCACCTTCTCTCATTTACATATTTTAAAATAAAATAAAAAATATATTCAGTTATCATTTTTTATTTAAAAAATTAATAAAATAAAGAAAAAATTTAAAATAAAAATAAAATAAGAAACAATACATATAAATATACGAAAGTAAAGCTATGATAAACATTTGTTTAATAACATAAATACCTAAATGTTCAGAATAAATAACTAGTTTAAAAAATAAATATTTAGTTTGAATAGTAATAAAAAATATTAATAAATAATAAAAATTATCTTATATACAGTGCATTATGAAAAGAAAGATATATTTATGGAGATAGATATGTACAATATAAAACTAGCTAGCCCAATAGATTGACTGCATTAATATCTTTTCAAATTCATCAATAGTAATAATTTTAAACCTTAAATTGCTGAGTGAGTCTGCTTGGGTCTACATTTTTATTCTATTTAACCAGATACAAAAACTTCTTTTTTCTCTTTATTTTATAAAACTTTTAGAGAATTTTAACTCTATTTTTACCTTTCATTTCTTTACTTTCTTTTACTGTAAAAATCATTCTTCTATTTTTTTTAACTCCAAAATAAAGGGTTAGCGATGTCCTTAATTACCATGATTTCTTAGCTATATCTCCTTAGCATTTGATGACCACAAACAAATAACCAACCTAAATGATTTGGATAGCCAAACAGCTGGCTTTAATTCTTCCAAAATAGGTGTTGTATCAAAATCTAAAGTCCTAGTACCTTGATTCATAATAGCTAGTTAATGTTGGGTCTAATTGGTTAATACAGGTGATAACACTTTCTTCTTCATCTTTTTAGAAGAGGAGATCGAAAACCCAATCATTTATCAACCTGTGATCTGGCCTATCTTTATCCAAATAGACCCAGCTAGTTTTGGAGGCCAGCAGATTCTGTGAGGATTAAAAATTGAATCCAATTTGAAAACTTTATTATTTCCGGATCTTACATCTTCTTATTTAGCCAAACTAGACCCAGTCCAATCTTAGTTCATGTAATATCCAAATCTAATTTTGGTCAACCAAAAATAGACCCAACTTGACTTACTCACTCAACCCAAGTGTGAATACCCAAGTTTTATAACATCCATTCTTTGTTATTCTAAATATTTTTTAATTCATTGAGTAAATTTTATTTATTTTATTTTATTTTTATACAAGCGAGTGATCACACAAGTCTAGTGTAAGTCAACCCAGATGAGTGAAACAAAATTTGATTAAGTACAAAAGGGCAGAAGTCACTCTGCTTTCAAGTCCAAATCCTAGAGCAGTAAGCAACTAATTCCGTAACCCAGTCAGCCGCAGAGTTAGCTTCCCGAATGATTGATGTGAACTCTGCGGCTTCCTGAAGGGTGATCGGAGAGTAAACTTTATTTAAACTAATATCTCTTTGCTCATCTTAACAATCTCATGTCCTCTCACCTATTTTCACATAATATATTTAAATATCACATTTATTTCAATATATAGATTATTATTTATAATATTTTCAAGTAAATTAATATTTTATTTTAAAATTATAGTTTAAAAACTTATATCATGAGAAAATTCCTTTCTTACATCAAAGTAAAAAAAAGTTTTCATTTTTGGGAATAAAATGCATATTGAAGTTGGCTTTGTAGTTTTATTTAGATTTTTAACATTTTATGGTAATTGTCGGTTGCCATATTTTAAGATATGATATAGTAGTTCAAATATTTGACTTCAATTATAAATTTGACCTCTGTTTCTGTTTGGTTCGTGATCCAGAAAAGTATTTTTAAAAATATAAATTATATTTAAAAATTTAAGTTGTATTTTATTGATTTTTAATATTCGAGAATATGTTTGGTTGGTATTTTTGAAAACTATTTTTCGAAAAAAGGCAGCAGCAAATCACGTGGAGAAAGGTTGCGGGAAGAGAAAAAAAGGTGAATCCACAAGTTTTGATCGTTTTGAGTAAGGAAGGATAAAATATGAAAAATTTCAGATAATCCAAAGAAAACGTTGCTTTTTTTGAATTCGACGTTTTTCGAATTCAATCATATTTTTAGAACCATGTTTGAAAAAGTGTTTTTGAAACGGTAGGACCAAATGCGTTTTAATGCTATAGGTTGAATTTTTTGTTTTCGAAAACTCACAATTAGTGTCCATGATTGATGACGATGATTGATATCGGGATTCATTCTTATAGGAGATATATGTGGATATCCAAACTACATTTGCAAGGTTAAATACAATACATTGACCCTATCATAGAAATTGTATGTGAGTATAGTCAAGTAACGGTAGAGTTTTAAATAACACAGATATGAAACTGAAAATAATAATTTTAATTTTTTATTATTTTTAAAATAATAGTTTAAAATGGTTATTATTGTTATACATCATGCAGATGATTTAACACAAGTGATTTCCATAATACTGTCCTTACTTGATCCACTAATTTTATTTAGTGTTACTAAGCAAAAGCTCATAAAACTTTATTATTATTATTTTTAAATAAAAAGAATAAAAGTAAAAATCTAGGAAGAAGTACGCAAAGCACCTGCTAGACTCTTTAGTTATAACATTAGTTTTACTTTTTAGCCATGTTGATAATTTTTAAATGCTTGTTTTTTATAGTGACATCGATGTATATGATTATAAACATTATATTGGTATTAGATTGATTTATTGAATAATAGTTTAATTTTTAGTTAGCCGAGAAATGATGATATGATTTGATAGACATCTTGGATACCATGGCATATGTTATCTAGGAGCATGTCCTGGATTGTTGTTGATGTGGCTGATCACACCCCCACCCCTAAATGGTACGATAACAGCCCGCATAGTTTTCGAAGCAAAGTAATAATTTTAACTAACTCCCAACACCAGTCTTAGCTTCGGCCTTGTCTTCGGCCTCGACTTCGGCCTTGGCCAAGGCCGGCCTTAGACCTCACCTCGGCCTCAACCTTAGCCCCATTTCAGCCTCAGCCTATGCCTCAGCTTTGGTCTTGGCCTCGATACCCACCTCTGCCTCGGCCTCAGCCTCAGCCTCGAACCTCGCCTCGGCCTCGGCATGCCTCCGATCTCATGGAACCAACTTCGAATATTGGACCCTGTGATTTAAAAACACCAACGACTGCCGTGTAGCTCACTCACCCACTTTTTGCCAAAATTACGGGCAATTACTGATATACTATGCAGTTATCGATATCTACTACACACGCTTAGCAACTGTGCACCCACCTGCCGCTTACAGAGCCGATCCTAACGGAAGATGGTCTTCGACAGTTAATATACAAAGGGTAAGAGGGACTCCCAAACATGTATATAAGGACCCTGACTCACAACGAGGAGGGGGACTCAATCTCTACTCTCTAATCTTATTCCCTGTTCTCCAATCGCTAACTTGAACGTCGAAGGGTTCCCGCCGGAACCACCGGTCTGGGACTTTTCTTGTAGGTTTCTGGCTAAAGGAGGTGGTCCCGTCATACCTATAAAGGCCCACGAAGCTCCTCTCTCGCTCGACGCTCCCCAAAAGTGATTTGGAAGCAACAGATTGGCGCGCCAGGTAGGGTTGCGACAGACGTTCGTCACGCATCTGCGACCCTATAACCTCTGCGAGGAAGAAGATGGCGATTACATGTGCGCAGGAAGCCTCCGTCAGCCAGGCCAGGGGACACCTCCCGCGTCTGAGCAGTCGGAGGCCAACCTCCCTATTCAGCCTCCCGTACAACCGCAGGTTAGCCAAGCTAATCGGCTCAATGCCCTAACTCAACATGTTCAAGACCTGATGGCGGTGGTGCGGGACTACAGGAGCAGTGCTCCGCCACTACGCCATTGCCACCTCAACACTCTCCGCCTCATGCAAAGGGTCATGGACCTAGTCAGTCTCATCGTGGCAAGACCCCTCCGGAGGCCTCCTACCATGCATCCCCAAAGTCTCATCGCCGGGGAACCTCCAAGCGGCAACGATCTCCTTCCCATCACTCCGATCACTTTCCCAAGTGGCTTGGTGGGAAGGAACCTAAGCAGGTGCATTCCCTGCCCCGGCAACACTCTCCCTATTCGTCTTCTGAATCCTCAAAGGAAGACACCAACAGGAAGATCGCTCGCCGGGCCGAGCAATGATTGGACAAATACCATCAGTGGCTGGTGGAGCTTAGCCGCAGAATTACCAACCTATACGGGGCGGACTGCGACCACCGCCCCCCGCTATCTCACCATATTATGGAGGAGCCGATCCCATGCAAGTTCAGGGAGCAACAGATTCTCTCCTTTGCATCACCTTTCCGGCTACACTTTGGAAGGCAGCACGTGCATGGTATTCCTGTTTGCCAGCACATAGTATCAACTTCTTCAGGTAGCTCGAGCGATCTTTCTTGGCCCACTTTGATGCGTGCCGGAAGATTCTCCAGTTGGCCGATAACCTGTTCACCATCCAGCAGAGGAGCGGTGAAACCCTAAAGGACTTTGTGGCTCGGTTCAAGGAAGCTGCACTCGAGGTCTACAATCTGGAGGACTCCGTGGCCACTCTGGCCCTGAAGCAGGGACTCCGTCCTTCCAGGTTCGCTTACTCCCTGGAAAAAAAGTCTCCCAGTTCTTATGCCGAACTGCTGAGCCGAGCGCAGAAGTATATTCGTGCCGACGAAGCAGACTCCTCCAGGAGGGAGGTTGACAAAGGGTATGGTAAGAAGCCAGTACCTTCGGAACCTGCTGGGGTGTGGTCCAGAAAGCCTAAGCCGCCTCGTCGTTCAGATAACTAGCCTCAGACATTGGTTCCCAAGGAGCACTTTACTCCACTTCTTTCCCCAATATCCCATATTCTATTAGAAATTGAGGACGAGCCCTACCTTCGGTGTCCACCTCTCATGAGGCTTGGGGTTCCCCGCAGCAAAGAACTATACTGTCGATACCACAGAGATTATGACCACGACATGGAAGACTGCCGCCTGCTGAAGAAGGCTATCGAAGAACTCGTTCAGTAAGGCCACCTAGGCAAGTTCATCCGGAGAGGAAACGCTACTGCCTCGGGCCCGTCGGCACCTCTTGCACCTCAGATCGGCATGGACAATGCCCCGACAAAGAAAACGATGGCCATGATCTCCTGGGGGTAGGTAACAATTCTAAAAGACAGCGTGAGGAGGGAATAGATTATGTAATTCCTTTCTCTAAAAGGGATCTAGAAGGGGTAGTTAACAAACATGATGATAGCATCGTCGTGTCTATTATGATTGCAAAGCACTCTGTAAAATGAATTCTAGTTGACAGTGGGAGCTCTGTTGATGTTTGAGTTACGATGCTTTTGTTCGGATGAATTTGTCTCGTAGTTTCCTTCGACCAGTCATCATTTCCTTGATGGATTTTACTGAAGACTCTATAAGGGTCGAGTGAGAGATCACTCTCTCTGTCATAGCCGGGACTCCACCGTGTCAGAGCACGATTCTCATGAACTTTCTGGTGGTCCGGATCCCACTGGCTTACAACGCCATCCTTGGGAGATCCGGTTTGAACCTGTTGGATGTCGTTATCTCCACCAAAAGACTACTCATGAAGTTCCCTACCAACGAGGGAGTTGGAGAGATGAGGGGAGAGCAGAGCCCACTACTGCTCTGCTACCACCTGGCTCCTAGTCCACAAGGGGTGGTGTCGGCAACAACGCCCGAGCCGCTCGACCCCCAAGACTTAGAGAGGAGAGGGGAGTCAGCTGAGCACCTGCTGACCTTCCCATTAGGGAAGGACCCGACGAGGACCATCCAGGTTGGGGCTCTGCTTCCAGAGGAGGCGCGTGATCAGCTTCTTGCTTTCCTACGAGCCAACTCCAACATCTTTGCATGGTCATCGTCTGACATGCCAGGTAATCCATAAGGAGGTAATTACTACCAACTCAACATCAAATCAGGGTGCCGGCCTGTCCGGCAGAAGAAGAGAAGCTTTGCCCCAGACCGGCAGAAGGCCATTGATGAGGAGATCCACAAGCTGGAGGCTGCAGGTCACATTCGAAAGGTCCATTACCCCGACTGGCTGGCCAACGTTGTGATGGTCCGCAAGGCTAACTGGAGCTGAAGGATGTGCATAGATTTCACTGACCTCAACAAAGCATGCCCCAAGGATAGCTTCCATTGCCTCGGATTGACCAGCTGATGGACACCAGTCCGGTCACGAGACCCTTAGCTTCATGGACGCTTTCTCTGGGTACAAGCAGATCAAGATGGACTCGACAGACGAGGAAGCTACCTTGTTTGTGACCGAGAAGGGAATATACTGCTATAAGGTGATGCCGTTCGGACTAAAAAACATGGGGGCCACTTACCAGAGGCTGATGAATAAAGTCTTTAAGGACCAGATCGGATACAACATGAAGGTGTACGTGGATGACATGCTGACCAAAAGTATCCATACCACTGACCACGTTACCGACTTGGCAGAGACCTTCGGCAACCTCCGTCGGTACCAGATAAGGCTGAACCCCCGCAAGTGCGCCTTCGGGGTGGCAGCGAGCAAATTCTTGGGTTTCATGGTGACGTAGCGTGGGATCGAGATGAACCCCAATAAGATCCGAGCCTTCTTGGACATGAGGCTTCCGGCTAACAAGAAGGATGTGCAGCGCTTGACTGGAAGGGTGGCGGCCTTGAGCCGTTTCTTATCTAAGTCCACGGAAAGATGTCTGCCTTTCTTTAAGGCACTGCACAAAGTTGACAGCTTCGAGTGGATGAGGGTTTACTTCTGTCGGTCATCCACAAACAAACGGAGCAGCAGAAGTGACAAACCGGATCATCCTTCAAGGGCTTAGGACATGTCTGGACAATTTCAAAGAAAGATGGGTGGAGGAGCTCCCGAATGTGCTGTGGGCATATCATACGATGCCAGAACCCCCACAAAAGAAACTCCTTTCAGCTTTGTGTTCAGGTCGGAGGCAGTTATTCCGGTGGAGATTGGCATCCCTAGTCTCCGGACATAATTGTACGATGAGGAGAACAATTCTAGCCAGTTGAGAGCCAATCTTGACCTCATCGAAGAACTTCGTGATCGAGCATGACTCAGAATGGCCTCCTACCGACAGAGGGTTGCAAAATATTACAATGCTCGAGTTCGTCCCAGAACATTCCTCCCTGGAGACTTAGTCCTCAGACAAGCCAAAGTCTCCAAACATACAGAGGGGGGAAAGATATCTCCAATTGGGAAGGACCTTACCGAATCATCGACACACTTCATCGCGGAGCATACCGGATCGAAGGACTGAATGGGAAACCTCTCCCTCGCACCTGGAATGTGGACAACCTTCGTCGGTATTATCAGTAGTATCTTAAGTCTGAACATGTTCGCTAGAATAACATTCATTTTCTTACTAACGAAAGTGTCTTCAAGCGATCCTACTTCTTACTAAAGCCCAACTCCGCATCGGCACCCAAGCCTGACTCCGTGTCGCACTCAAGCCCGACTCCACATCGGCACATAAAGCCCGACTTCGTGTTGGCACATAAAGCCCGACTCCGCATCGGCACATAAAGCCCGACTTCGCATTGGCACATAAAGCCTGACTCTGCGTCGGCATATAAAGCCTGACTCTGCGTCGGCACATAAAGCCTGACTCCACGTTGGCACTCAAGCCTAACTTCGCATTGGTACATAAAGCCCAACTCCGCGTCGGCACTCAAGCCCGACTTTGTGTCGGCACATAAAGCCCGACTCCACGTCGGCACTCAAGCCCGACTCCGCATTGGCACTCAGCCCGGCTTCGTGTCAGCATTCAAATCTGACTCCGTATCGGCTCTCAAGCTCGGCTCTATGGGTACTTAAGCCCAATGTCTACCTCTAAACCGATTTCGCGTTGGCACCCAAATCCATCGGCATTCCCCGCCTTCATATCGACATAAGGTGTGAGGCCGGGTCTTCACTACTTCTAAGTCATTAGAGTCGGTGTCGATTTCCAAGACTTCAGCTACACTTGTCTATGGCTTCGGCCTCGACTATTCTCTAGAATCAACTCGCACCGGCCTACTCTAAAATAAACTCATCAGCTTATTCTCTAGAGTGAACATATCGGCCATGATGGAAACCAAATGGCTATGAATCAAAAGTTTTTTTATTAATGACAATTGAGTTTACAAAATTGCCGATCCAAATCGGACTTTGATACAATAAAACAGAAACAAAAGATCTAAGGGCTCAAGGCTCAGCTGATGTTGGGCTACGGACGGGAGAATGGCTTTCCGGTGGTGTGTCGTCCATAGCCTCATCTGGATCCAGGTTGTTCAGATCTTCAAGATTACGAACCCTCTTTGCCTAGTCCTTGCAGTCATGGAAACCGATGTTGTAGGCGAAGGCGGTGGCCTTAGCTAGCTCTCTCTATAGCTGGCAGATTGGCAAAAATCTTCTACTGCCTTGGCAGCCCTAACCTTACCGCTGCCATCGCCGCCTTCATCTCGGCCACATTTATGTTGGAGCGTTGGGCTATCTCCTTTTTGTTTTCTGCCCGCTCCTCAGCCATGCCTCTTAGAGTGTTGGTAGTCTCCAAGCTGCTTCGACACACCAACAACTCCGTCTCTGCTCGCTTGTGATTCTCTTCGGCAGCACAAGCTGCTTTCGAAGCTTTCTCAGCCTTTTCTGCTTGGACCCGGCCCTCGGCTAGGGCCACCTCTAAAGCCTTCTCGACCCTACCTACTTGGGCCCGACCCTCAGTTAGGGCTACCTCTAGAGCCCCCTCGGCCCTTTTCGCCCGGGCCTCTTCTTCAGCCTCTCGGCCAGGGCGGCTTCCAATGCCTTTTCTGCCTCTGCTCATGCATAGGCTTGATGGGTTTCTTTCTATGATTGGCCAAGAGCGGCCTTGGTTTGAAAGAGAGCACTCTTTAAAGCAGCCAAAGAATTTACCACCTGCATGTGAAAGTCATTGTTAGGATAAGATTATAAATACATAGTTGAAAGTTTGAGATTTTCGAATACTCACCCAGAGATGAGCCACGAAAGCCTCTCGAAAGAAAGAGGAAGTCCTCTGCTCCTGAAGGGCTCCCTAGAGCTCGAGCAAGCACACTTGTGCCATTGTTCGCTCCGCCCAGTACCCCTCGTGCTCAAGGATAGTTTTGAAGGATAGAGCAGCGACTTCTTCCTCGGCGGCGTCGGCGGGCTCCGAAGCCGATGGAATGGCATCAGGAGCCGAAGACATCCCCTCCGTCTGCTCTACCGCCCTGGGGGGCTCTTTATTCGCTTCCACTTCCTTCCTGGGGCCCTCTTCATTAGCCTCCACTTCTGCCCGCGTATCAGCCTCGGGAATCAAATATAGGGGAGTTTCGGTTGTGAGGTCGACATCTACCTCCCTCTCTATTCGAGGTCGGCGAGTGAGCGGAGTTGGAGATCGGGACCGTGCCAGTGACGGCGATCGAGGCCTGTTCCTTGGCTCCTCGGCCTCTATTATATTCTCTTTGGCCTTCTCAGCCTTGGTCTTCTTTCTGGCTGCCTTGGCTATGGCCCTCTTCTCAGCGGAGGCTCCATCCACCCTAGCCCTCCTTTCCTCAGCTGCTGCCCTTCTCACCTCTTCAATCGAAGGAAACATACCTGCACATAGCAAATGAACTTAGTAAAAAAAAAAGAGGAAGAAAAGAGGGAAAAGGGAAAAAGAAAGGAGGTGGGTGAAGTGGCTGCTCACTGCCAGAAGGAATGAGGCCGGCGAGTTGGAGATTCTCCTCAGCCAAAAGCTAATTGCACCGAGGGATGTCGGCAATGAGAAGTTGTCCAAATGTCATCTGATCCTTCGGAAGTATGGAAGAATCCTTATTCGAGTCGGTATTTGGCATTCCCCAGACCCCACTCACCCCCTCAACATCGCAAAGAAGAACCTATCCTTCCACCCCTTAACAAATGTAGGAAGGTATAGCTTGAGAGCCCTAGTGGGTCTAGGGGCAAAGGACCACTACCCCACTTGCTTGCGGAGGGTGTAGAAGCTATGGAACTAGGAAGCCAACAATAGTCCGAATGGAATTTGGGACTAATTGTGCTGGCGCCAAAGAATATCTATCTAGGAGATTGAGGATGAAAGGATAAAGGGATAGCCGAAGCCTAGCCTTGAAGAAAGCTCCGTACAAGGCAACTCTCCCGGGGCAGGAGGAAGTCACCCTGTCTTTGGGAGCGGGGCGAGATAGGCGCATGTCAGTAGGTAGACTATACTTGGCCCTAAAGTTTACAATGTCTTGGATGGTCATAGTAGAGGCAGTCCATTCATGGGACTCCCTCACGGTGGAGGATGGACCGGTGATAGCCTGACGACGCCAGATTGGGGCCCGGCCGATGGTCGGACGATTCTCGGCCGAGGATCGTCTAGCTACTCACTACTGTTCCAAAGGAACATGGTCGAAAGAAGAAGAAGATCAGCTAGGTGCTAGAGAAGAGGAGGATTGTGAAGGGACAGGAGAATAACCCCCGGAATCAGAAATCGAGTAGGAAAGCGAAGAAGAAGCCATGAAGACTGACATGAAGAACCTGAACCTGAGATTGAAGATGGAAGAGCTCGAGAAGAAGGAATGGAGGTGGAAGATAAACAAGCGCTTGCAGAGTCGGGATAGGGAAGCGAAATACGGTAAAAATTAAAAAATCGAGGACAGGGATGACTCCCCCTTTTTATAGCTTCGTTTCAAATCGTCTCGCTCGTCTCTAATTCGGCCACGTGCCCACTCGCCACTGGGAGTCGTCTCGGCAGCCACTCGAGACACACAACGCGAGGTGCACCACCTATGAGGGACAACGGTGACCTTACCGTAATGATGGCACCCGCCTTTTCGCAGTTCCATACCCGAGGAGAATCCCGCCTGATCTCAACGGTCAGAATGGACGAGGCGGTGGCGCTGCAGTGTCCAATGCCTCATCAAAGAAGGAATGGCCCTTGGACGCGTGTCCTTTTCATAGCCTCTAGCACTCGAGGATCAACCACCGGATGATATAATGCCCCCTTTCGCTGGTGAGTTCACGCCCACCAATCTCAAGGGCGGAGGGCATATGATGTGGCTGATCACACCCCCAGGCGGTACGGTAACAGCCCGCATAGTTTTCGAAGCAAAGTAATAATTTCAACTAACTCCTAGCACCAGTCTTAGCTTCGGCCTTTTTGGCCTCGGCCTCGGCCTCGGCCTCAGCTTCGGTTTTGGCCTTGAGACCCACCTTTGCCTCGGCCTCGGCCTCGAACCTCGCCTCAGCCTCGGCATGCCTCCAACCTCGTGGAACCAACTTTGAATATTGGACCCTGTGATTTAAAAACAACAATGACTACCGCGTAGCTCGCTCACCCGCTTTTTGCCAAAATCACGGGCGGTTACTGATATACTATGCAGTTGCCGATATCTATTGCACACGCTTAGCAACTGTGCACCCACCTACCGCTTACGGAGCCGATCCTAACAGAAGATGATATTCGACAGTTAATCTACAAAGAATAAGAGGGACTCCCGAACAGGTATATAAGGACCCTGACTCACAACGAGGAGGGGGACTCAATCTCTACTCTCTAATCTTATTCCCTATTCTCCAAGTCACTAATTGGAGCGTCGGAGGGTCCCCACTAGAATCACTGGAACTTTTCTTACATGTTTTCGACTAAAGGAGGTGGTCCTGTCATACCTATGAAGGCCCACGAAGCTCCTCTCTCGCTCGACGCTCCCCAAAAGTGATTTGACAGCAACAATTGTGATCTAAATTAATCCATCCTAAAGTTTGGAAAGTAGCAGTATCGTATGATTTTTATGTGTAAGTAGTTTAGATATAATCAATCACATCTAATAGCTTGGATTATAGAATTCTTAAGGCAACATTCGTAGTACAAATTTTAAGGGCGGTATCAAAGCTTTGCTGCTAATTATATTTTGTTGTACATGTGGTGAAATATTACAGTTGCAACTGTTTGCTAGTTCCAACGTTTCGGCAATAGTTTGATTGCCTTGGGATTCACTTTCTAGGGTGAACTCCTATCCCATATGATGTGCAACCTTATGTCTTATATGCTTCTTTATCAACCCCAAATTATATATAGTTATACTCTGAAATTTTGATGGTAGGGCTACAAGTTAAATTGGTTCAGGGCACGCTCGACCCAAGCAAACTATGACAATGGACCTCACGAGATCCCTCCTTGTAACCTCTTCTTCATTCTTCTTATCCAACTCCTCCGTAACTTGAGACCGCAGCCCTTCCTCTTCCTTCTTCAGCGATTCAACAGTAGGTTTAGAGATGTCAAGATCAACGCGCAGCCAAAAGGTTTTCTCCAAAAGACTCGATTTGAATCTCCGATTCCAGGGTCGATACCTTCTTGATGGCAACCTCCTTCTTGGCAACTTCTGTGATCTTGACGTTCTTCTTTTCCATATCGGCAATCTGATCAATATTCTACAGCTCCTCTTCTTTCTTCATTGAACAAACGGAAGCCTTCAAACCATCAGCCTAAGCCTCCAGTCTTTGGTTGTTCTCGACAAGCTAGGCTCTGACGCTCTGCAATTCCAAACGCGATGCGTTCTCAGCAATCGCCTCCTTCTTGGCCTTCACCTTCACCACCTCTTCTTGCTTAATCTTGACCTCTTCTTCCATCTTGCTCTCGAGACTTTCCAACGGTCGCCAGCACTCATCGAGGCTGGTTTCCATGGAAGCCTTCTCCAGGCGAAGAGAGTAGAGGGCTTCTTCCCTCTCCTTCCCCAGCTCCACCAGATCATAGAGCTTGATCTCTAATATATCTCACAAGCTTAAGACTTGCGACGGCCTCAGTCGTACCAATCTCCAGTTCCCGGACTTGGGCTTCAAAAGCCCTCAGCTCCTTCTCCTTCCGATCAAGATCCTTCAGACTCGTTTCTTTCTCCTGGAAGACGCTAGCCAGAGCATTCTTGAACTCATCCTTCTCCCCAACCACCATCTCCGATCTCACCCTGACGCTTCTCAGCTCTTCCGCCAAGGAATCAACCTCCGCCTGCAGCGACCTCGCTTGTTCCTCCGCCGCCCACGACAGGAGACCTGCCTCCGCCTGCCGCCGCGACCTGCCGGCCGGAGGAGATGACGAGCCAATTGACGTCTCTTGCGCGAGGAACGGGTACTCATTGGAGAGGCCGTCGAGGCTGGACCAGATACGGTACCCTGAAGGGGTGCCCTAAGAGGCAACCCAGGTAGCCACGGTATTCGTCCCCCAATAGGCATGGCGGACTGAAACCGCGGCCGAACCTTGCAGAAGCCTTTCGATGTCACATAAGAAAGGGTTTATCCTGAATCCTATTGATGACTACCGAAGAGTCATGATAATCCTCTTAGCCTGTATGTATTGGGTCACTCTAGTAATGTCATCCCACACTCTGTATATGTTGGGTCGCTCTAGTGATGTCATCCTACACTACTCTAAGCTCAAAGTGATAGAAAGCTCATGAAGAAAGGTTCCCTGATTGCCAGAAGCCTTCCTCGTCATTTCAAATAACATATCCTGCTACGCCAACCGCACCTCGGATACTACCGTTAAAGTTTACCTTGACAAACCTCAGGGGAGGAAGCACCCAGAAGATGTATATCGCCTTGCGGGCTACTACCAAAGCAGCATGGGAGTCCCAGGAATCTGAAGTAGCCGATACTACATCAAAATGAAGATATTCTGCCGCCAAGCACCTAGCTCTCTAGAGCATCTGATGGGCTAGGGTGGTCTCAGCCTCGAAGGTCACCATATTCTTGGATATCCAAATCTGATAAGCAATATAGGCTGCATAGCTAGCCTTCGGCTCATATAGGCTGCGTAGCTAGCCTCTTAAGCTGGACTCTGATGAAGGTACTAAAGAAAAGGACATCGTTGCTTACCAACACCAACATCCCAGGGCCAATCCCCGGCAAGCCTTCAATCAGCCTCGTCCTAGGGCAGCTTAAGATCGCATGCTCCATGGTCTCTCCTGAACCCGCACACTGGATAGAATCCTGAAATATCCATACCTCTCTACCAAAGAAAAGCTCTCGTAGGGAGGCGGTCGCAGGTTTTCTTCTAAATTAATAGCTGCACTCGGATGGATGGGGAGTCTCCAGATCCATACTGTAGTAACACTGGCGTCAGATTGTCCCCTGCATAAATCATAGGGTGTGCTCGAGGGTACCTTGGGGCAGCAGAAGGACCCTAGACCCTAAGGTCATGTCCGCGGTGGAGCGAAATTAGGATGGTGCGGATCCGAGAGGCTAGTGAGCTCCCAAATAGTGTAGAAAGCTCTGGGATTTCCAGGTCATATCGTCCTCCATTAGCAAGTCACAATCTCGGAGGTTATCGTCAGCCTCCACACTCATAAAGGTCGACCACTTTGCCAAGGGGATAGACGAAAGCCATGCATCAATCATGGTTCCATCTCCAACCAAACATATGACATGGGCCATCGCAATAGGAGCACAGGTATAGATCTCCCACCAAATATGGGAGTGACCCTTAGTCGATTGGATCTGGGCATCCAGACTCCAAGTCTCATAGCAGCTCTCATAACTCTGCTCACAAATAGTTGGGCTGAAGGATATATCTCGTAGCATATCTGTTAATGAGTGCCTCCCTCCTAATCTGGAGGGACTGAATCCCGAGGCCTCCTCCTTGGTTGAGTGGCAAATAGTGTCCCAGGCCAACAAGTGAGTACCTTGACCATCCCGGTTGTGCCTCCATAGGAAGTTATGAAAAGTCTATTCCAGCTCCCTCAGGCATGATCTAGGAACCAATGAATGAGTTAGCCAGTAAGTAGATCAGCATAGAACTGAGGACATATCTGATGAGGGTAACCCTATCCATTATAGAGAGAGAGGGGTGGTGTGCCATCCTTGTAGGCTGTCTTAGACCTGAATTAAGGGCCTAGAGTCCGCTCTCCGTAGCTGACCATCCGTCATAGGGACACCCAGATAAGACAGGGTCCCTAGCTACTCTGGGATCCTCAAGTTGGCGAGGATTTTCACTTTTGTATTGGACTTTAATTTGGGGCTGAAGATGATGGATGATTTCTTCAGATCGAGGCCTGATCAATGAGGAGGCAGTCATCAGCAAAGAAGAGACAAGAAAGGGGCTGAATTACTGGAGTGGCCATATAGGGCTTTAAAAGAGTACGCTGGACCGCGTCTCTCAGCATCTGAAAGAGAGCATCAGCATATAAAATAAATAGATAGAAGAATAGAGGATACCATTATTGAAGGTCCATCAACGAAGAGAAGTATATAGTCGAAGCACCATTTGTTTGTTTTTTTTCCCATTAAGTGTATCGGTTAGTTACAATTAAGATGGTCCTATATTCGATATGAGGGATTACGTGAATTCAAAATTTGAATCCATGATTAAGATAAACATCCCTAAACCATATCCGTTTGAAGCGCCCTTTGTGATGGACAGATAAGGCATAAAAAAATATAAAATAGGGAGGTCCCTACACCTGGTCTCTACAAGAAAGTTTACACCATTGCTGAGAGAGACCGTAAGGTGTGGAAGAGCCTTACTGATCTGAAGAAAAGTCAACCTATTTGCGTAGTACAATGGCTGAAGGTATTTATGTATCGATCATGTTTTACATTATTTTTTATGATAAATATATTGGTCCCATATTTTGCCTATATAATAGGGATCAATATATTTAATTTTAGTCTAACATTTGGTATCAGAGCCTATAAAAATACCTCTGCTTTGATTATTAGGATTGTTTCCATTAATATACGGAGATCTGATAAAATCCCTAAGAAATAATCATTATATCATTTATTTGATTAAGAGGGGCAAGATATTCTTGGCCTCTATTTCTCTCATTTAGAGATAGTCCAAAGAGAAGGCTACTAGTAGTACCCTGGATTATTTGACCCAACGGGCGTACTGTAGGAATATTAGGAACGTACCAATAAGGGAGGCTACTGGTAGTACCTTGGTGCGTTTGATCCAACTACTTATGTACCGGAAGAGTTAATAGGTCTTTAAGAATCATTTGAAAGGGCATTAGATCGGGTAAACTCTTAATATTCGGTGTTATTAATTTAGTTTTATTTAAGAGAAGCATCAGTAAGATTTATGCCATGAAGCATGCACTTATCTGTTCATGTCCACCAGATTTAGTTCTACTATTCTTTTATTCTTAAGTATTTTAAATAAAATAAAACTAATAAAAGTTTAAAGAAAGGATGGTGATATAGTATTAAGGGCTTGGATATTTAATCCAAAACCTCAATTTGAATCACCATGGTTTATTTCCCTTTTCTCATTTTTGGCTTATCGTGGCTGTCATTATGGAAAGAAGGATCTATTTTGGCTTAATCAAATCCCTTTATTAGTTGAAGATGCGTGGGATATAGGAAGATCCTTTCTTGAGCGGTGGAGCATAGATCTTTGCTTGCAATGCATTTTTTGGGAGATATGCGACGTGGTGGGCCATACAAGAATTAAAAACAGGAGTTCCTTTCATATTTCTTGGATTTCTTCTTTTCTAGGACCGAACATTTGGCGTCCAACAGTTTTCTCCTGTCTCATGAGACGTGCCTTTCCCACATGCCCACCTCAGCTAGCAGCCTGGCTAGGCCAAGCGCTGGCCCAGGTGCCAAACTAGGTGCAGCTCAGCACCCAGGCTGGGCTGCGCAAGGAGCGCCTGGCCCAGGCGCCAGACTGGATGTAGCTCAGTGCCCAGGCTAGGTTGCGCAAGGAGCGCCTGGCCCAGGCACCAGACTGGGCGCAGCTCAGCGCCCAGGCTGGGCTGTGCAAGGAGCGCCTGGCCCATGCTGGGCCATACCCATATTGAGAAATAAATTCTGGGCTTGGAAGAGGATGACTAGCTGCTAGCTTGTTCATCAAGTGGTTGGGCCGTTGGCCTGACCTATTTATGTTCAATTATATTTAGAATTTTGTGTATAAATTTTGTGAATTATGCTTGCATTTTAAGCGATATAATTGAGCATAAAATTTAAATAATGTCTAAGTGATAAATACAATTGAATAATTATGGAGTAGCCACAGCATCCTTAATTATAAAATTATATAATAAAGTTAATAAATTATATTAATAATAGACATTAATTATAATTAATTATATGGATATAATAAATTTTATTCCACAGGAATTTTTATTATATTTGTATAATTAATTAGGATAAAATATCAAATTATATTTTTCTAATCTATCCAAAGGAATTAGAAAGAAGGAACATAATTCGATAGTTTTATCATATAGACTTAAGTGAATCTAATTGAATTAGAGCTTTAGCCCATAGGCAAGTTTTATGTTAGTAGATTCACTGTTTTATATTTGTACAATTAATTAGGATAAAATATCAAATTATAATTTTCTATTCTATCCATAGGAATTAGAAAGAAGGAACATAATTTAATAGTTTTATCATACAGACTTAAGTGAATATAATTGAATTAGAGCTTTAGCCCATAGGCAAGTTTTATGTCAGTAGATTCATTATTTTATATTTGTATAATTAATTAGGATAAAATATCAAATTATATTTTTCTAATCTATCCACAAGAATTAGAAAGAAGGAGCATAATTTTATAGTTTTATCATATAGACTTAAGTGAATCTACTTGAATTAGAGCTTTAGCCCACAGGCAAGTTTTATATCAGTAGATTCACTATTTTCTAAATGCATGATTTATATTGGTAAAGCATTTTTATTAGCCTCAATTTTTGATAATAAGCATATATGTTTAAATTTTGTAGTTATACAACTTGTAAATTTCTCTGATATAAAATGTGACATACCTGAATTAAGGGATGATAACTATAAGGTTTGGAAGGAGAGAATTCTTCTTTATCTGGGTTGGATGAACATTAATTATGCTATAAGGAAGGATGAACCACCTTCCGTAACTCAGACCAGCACTCGTAGTGAGATTGCAATTTATGAATGTTGAAAGCGATCTAATCGCTTGAGTGTAATGTTCATAAAGATAAAAATCTCTATTGGTATACGTGGTTCAGTTGATAAGCATGAGAACGTTAGGAAGTTACTAAAGGCCATTGATGAGCAATTCAGTACTTCAGTCAAAGCTCTTGTTTGTTATGAATCTAATATGGTTGATGTTATTTATAACACATGGTGGATTGATTCTGGTTCTATAATCCACATTTGCAATACTTTATAGGGTATGCAAAATCTAAGGAAACCAATAGGAAGTGAGCTGTATATCTCTTCAAAAACAAGAAGCGCTCTCATGTTTAAGCTATAGGGACATGCACTTTAGTTCTTAGTAGTAGTTTTATTTTAAATTTAGAAAGAACCTTTTATGTACCTAGTTTTTCTAGGAACTTAATTTTAGTTTCAAGACTTGTACCTTTGAGTTATTTCTTCAACTTTTCAGATACTTCTTCCAGTTTATATTATAAATCTGAACTTATTGGGAATTATACTTTATCTGATGGTCTTTTCTATAATAATTTGCAAAATGATACCACTCATAATGTGATGCATGTTAAGACTGGTATGAAAAGATGTGTTGTAAATGATAACTCTTCTATGTTGTGGCACCGGAGATTGGGATATATCTCCATAGATAAAATCAAGAGGTTAGTGAATGAAGGAGTACTCAATACTTTATACTTCACTGACTTTGACACTTGTATGGACTGCATTAAGGGCAAACAGACTAATAAGTCAAAGAAAGATGCCAAAAGAAGTTCAGACCTATTGAGATCATACATACGGACATTTATTGTTCGGATATGGATTTTCATGATCCGAAATACTTTATCTGCTTCATTGATGACTACTCACGATTTATGCATCTCAACTTGCTTAATAATAAGAACGAAGCATTAGATGCCTTTAAGGTGTTCAAGACAGAAGTAGAGACACAATGTGGAAAATAAATCAAAATATGAGATATGATAGAGGAGATGAGTATTATGGGAGATACACAGAGGATGGACAAATGCCTGATCCATTTGCGAAGTTCCTTTAAGAACATGGGATAGTTGCCCAATACAGTTTACTAGGCTCACCTGATCAGAATGGTGTAACAAAAAGAAAAAAACTAAACATTGATGGACATGGTGAAGAGCATGATTAGCAGCTCCAAACTACCTAAGTTTTTGTGGACAGAAGCTCTTAAGATGGCCACGTACATATTGAATCGGGTTCCAACCAAGGCTATTTCTAAAACACCATTTGAGTTATTTAAAGGTTGAAAACCAAGTTTGCGACATGTACGCATATGAGGATGCCCATGTGAAGTGAGAGTATACAATCCATAAGAGAAAAAGCTGGACCCTAGGACCATTAGTGGGTATTTTGTTGGATATACTGAGAGATCCAAGGAATATAGATTTTACTGTCCATTTCACATAGTTAGGATTGTGGAATCAAGAAATGCCAAATTTCTTGACAATGACTTGATCAGTGGGAGTGATCAATTGCAGAGCATGATTCCTGAAAGGAAACATTTTGATGCTCAACCTTCCACTTCAAGTGACAGACTGATTATCGTTCATAGTGCCCCTTAAGATCAAACGGGCATTATACAACCAGTCATTAAAATTTTATAATTTGCTGATAATGAACTAGTAGATCCAGTCTCTCATAAGTTACTAGAGATAGTTGAACAATCAACTTTGCCAGAGAAGGTTGTTACAATATTAAGAAGATCTACAAGAGAAAAGAAATCAGCAATTTCTAGTGACTATATCATGTATCTTCAAGAGTCGGATTATAATATTGGAGCTGAAAATGATCCTGAAATGTTTTCACAAGCCATGAATTGTAAGGAATCCAATTTATGGTATGATGCTATGAAAGATGAGATGAATTCTATAGCATTTAATGGAGTTTGGAATCTTGTTGAGTTGCCTAATGGAGCAAAAGCCATTAGCTGTAAATGGGTTTTTAAAACCAAGAAAGACTTGTTATGCAACATTGAGCGATATAAGACAAGACTCGTTGCTAAGAGATTCACTCAAAGGGAAGGAATTGATTACAAGAAGACATTTTCTCCTGTATCTAAGAAAGATTTCTTTCGCATTATCATGGTACTTGTTGCGCATTTTGATTTAGAGCTACAAGAAATATATGTGAAAACTGCATTTCTTAATGGAGATCTAGAGGAAGAGGTTTATATGAAACAACTTGAAGTTTTTTCCTCTAGTGATAATGAGCAATTAGTATGCAAGCATAAGAGAGATATATATATGGATTGAAACAAGCCTCTCGATAATGGAACTTAAATTTCATGATGTGATTTCTTCATTTGAATTTGTAGAGAACATCATGGATCAATGTATATACTAGAAGGTCAGTGAGAGCAAAATTTATTTTCTGATCCTATATGTAGACAATATTTTACTTGCAACCAATGATAAAGGTATGTTACATGAGGTGAAACAATTTCTCGATGAGAATTTTGACATGAAAGATATGGGTGATGCCTCTTATGTCATTGGCATTAAGATTCAGAGAGACATACTTCGAGGTGTTTTAGGTTTATCTCAAGAAACCTATATCAACAAAATCTTAGAGAGATTTCGGATGAAAGATTGTTTACTGAGTATAGCTTCCATAGTCAAGGATGACAAATTCAATTTGAATTAGTGCCCAAGGAATGACCTTGAGAGGGAGAAATAAAAAACATTCCATATGCTTCAGCTGTTGGTAGCTTGATGTATGCTCATGTCTGTACAAGGCCTGACATAGCATTTACATTTGGGATGTTCGAAAGATATCAGAGTAATCCAGGTTTAGACCATTTGAGAGCTGCTAAAAGGTCATGAGTTACATATCTAACTGCTACCTCTACTATATATATATATATATATATGCAAGCAGAGTTCATTGCTTATTTTGAGGCTATATTGCATGGTGTATGATTGAAGAGTTTCATCTCAGGGCTTAGAATTGTTGATTCTATTGCTAGGCCAATTGAATTGTACTATGACAATTTAGCTGCTGTATTTTTGGCTAAAAATCATAAGAGTGGTAGTCAAAGTAAAGACATCGACATTAAGTATTTAGCCATAAGAGAACGTGTTAAAGAAAACAAAGTGATCATAGAATATGTTAGCACTGAATTGATGATAGCTGATCCTTGACTAAAGGCATGCTAATTAAGAATTTTAAGGATCATGTGGTATGAATGGGAGTTGGTCTCATGATATAATTTAGTTGCATGGACAACTACTTGTACAATGAAACTCTTTTATGGTTGTGATATTTTTTCACATTCAATTATTTAGTGTACACATTTATTTTGTGATGAGCATCATTAAGTTGGACCTAGAATAAACATGGGGTTTATTCATTAAGTTATATGGGTTTATGTTTGGGAAATATAATACATTGTGATACATGATAAATAATACTCAATTTAAGAGGACCTATTGCCATGATTCATGTATTCTATTTCTTACTATAGTAATAAAATATACGGATCAAGTGGAAGAATGTTGATTTTTTTTCCATTAAGCGTATCGGTTAGATACGATTAAGATGGTCCTATATTCGATATCGAGGGATTACGTGAATTCAAAATTTGAATTCACGATTAAGATAAACATTCCTCAACCATATCCGTTTGAAGTGACCTTTAGATAGATAAGGCATAAAGAAATATAAAATGAGGAGGTACCAGACAAGCTTTACCCTGATCTATAAAAAAGCCAACCTATTTGCATGGTGCAATGGCTGAAGGTATTTATGTATTAATCATGTTTTACATTATTTTTTATGATAAATATATTGATCCTATTGAGGGGTAAAATCACCATTGCGTTGATAACCGTGCGAAGGGACTAGGATCAGCCCCATCCTTCCATTACGCCCATAAAGAGCGAGCAAACGAATATGATCCAACGGGTCGAGCAACCCAAAGTTCAGCTTCCTCGAGCTACCTATAGCTCGACTTCCCCCGAGCTTCCCATAGCTTGGCTTCCATGAGCTTCCCATAGCTCGACTTTCCCCGAGCTACCCATAGCTCGGCTTTCCCCAAGCTTCCCATAGCTCGGCTCCCCCGAGCTTCCCATAGCTCGGCTTCCACGAGCTTCCCGTAGCTCGGCTTCCCCGAGCTACCTATAGCTCGGCTTCCATGAGTTTTCCATAGCTCGGCTTCCCACAAGCTTCCCATAGCTCGGCATCCCCGAGCTACCTATAACTCGGCTTACATGAGCTTTCCATAGCTCAGCTTTCCCCGAGCTACCTATGGCTCGGCTTCCACGAGCTTTCCATAGCTCGGCTCCCCCGAGCTTTCCTTAGCTCGGCTTCCACGAGCTTCCCATAGCTCAACTTTCCCGAGCTACCTATAGCTCAACTTTCCCCGAGCTACCCATAGCCCGGTTCTCCGAGTAACCCCCGAGCAATTCATGGCTCGACACACACCTCCGTGGAACCCGATGCGGGAGAGCCCAGGCCTAGCATAACAGAATCCCAAACAAAGAATCATACCGAGGAGTGGCCTATAGGATCTACGATAACAGCCTAGATCCTACACTCATCAAATCTCAGGCCATCAGAGAGCCCTCCCAGCCGTCGATCCTTCAACGAACAAGATACGGATCCCACCGGCCTTACAATAGCTTGATTCGAGTCATCTCCGTATCCTAACAACCTTCGAACCTTCCAGAAGGCGCTCAAGATCCAGGTGACTGCTTATAAATATGATGCTCCCAGATTCTCTCAGGTATGCGCTGACAGTCCCTTGCTTACTGGCTTACTCTCACTCTCCTTCACTGCTCATCGGCGCTCCCCTAGAGCTTCCGATTGGCCACCCCTGGAGGGACTCCCCAGAGAGATCCTTCTTCTCATTTCTATTGTTCATCGATCCCCACTGACTTGAGCATCGGAGGGTCTTCCGCGGAGGGCCACCCCAACGCCTCTCACGTGAGGACTTTTGTGCAGGTCCCCTCAGGAGAAAGCCCAGATCAGGAGACCGACCGTGCCCGAGTCGGAGGATAGGTCCCGGCTGCAACAGATTGGTGCTAGAGGAAGGGCCCTCAAGTCCCATTAAAACTTGAAAAAAGGAGATAAGGATCTCAATCCGGAAGAGAACCTCTCCAATGACTAATCGAAGAAGAGCAACCTCTGAAGCCCAGGACCAGGTGTCTCCCAAATACCTGATTCGACAAGCAACGCGGCGCCGCAGCCACCGCCAGTTGAGACCCCATCACCGCCAGCCATTCTGGTGACCCAGGATAAGTTTGCCATGCTGATCTAGCAGGTCCAAGCCCTGACCCATCTGGTTCAGAAGTGCCTCACAACCACCCCTGCTGCACGCCTTCCTGAGGAGGCTACAGCCCCTTTCTCTATAGCCACCTCCTCTTCTGGTCTGCATGGAGCCGCGGACCCCCCACACCGACCCAAGGGGGACAAACCAGTCCCACGAGGCGGCTACAATAGAGATCCTCCCAGATCTCGGCGAGCCCGGTCCCTCTCTCCGGTGTTCTCCTGCCACGATTCGACGCCATCCCCGCACTCTTCTCACCCGGCTCCTCCTCTTACATCTGAAGAGGAGATCCGCCGACAACTCTAGGAGATGCGTCAGGAGCTGGACGCCGCCAAGTAGGCCCATCCACCTTAGCCCAAGGCAGAATATAGCATCCCTTTCTCCAAAGGGATCATGGAGGAAGTGATTCCCTCCCATGTTAAGTTACCCACCATCGAGCCCTACCATGGCTCTTCTGATCCGAATGATCATCTCAGTAGCTTCCGATCAATAATGATGTTCCACAGAGCATCAGATGCGATCCTCTACCGCGCCTTCCTTCCACCCTCAGAGGATCTGCCCGAACCTGGTTCAACACCTTGAAACCAGGTTCCATTGATTCATTCGACGAGCTGAGCCATCTTTTTATTGGCCAATTCGTTAGTAGCCACCGTCACCGATGGAGATCCGACTCCCTCTCCGAAATTAAGCAGAGAGAGGGGGAGTCCTTGAGAAATTACCTCGACCGTTTCAACAAGGCCATGCTAGAGGTGGACCACCTTAATCATGAGGTGGCTATGTCCGCCCTGGCAGGGGGAGTCTTGAAGGAGAGCGACTTCTACCTGGCGATGGAGGTCAGCTACTCCCCGAGCCTCTCCGATATGATGGCCCTGGCTGATAAATATGCCAGGGTCAAAGAATCGCAGAGAGCTGCCCGCACCAAGCTAGCGAAGAAGAAAGAACCTAAAGGTTCCGATAGGCACCGGCCCGTCCATCAGCCAAGCCTGCCTCATCGCCAAAGAGCTCCCCTGCCACCGCCGAGAAATCGCTCCCGGAGCCCGCCCAGGCGATTCGATTGGTACACTCCACTCACTGTACCCAGGGCGCAAATCCTCATGGAGATAGAGCGCCAACTCCCCTGACCAGCTCCTCTCCGAGGGAACCCAACCCGAAGGGATCCCACCAAATACTGCCGCTATCACCGGGAGCATGGCCACGACACTGAGGAATGCTGGCAGTTGAAGAATGAGATTGAGAGACTGATCCAACGGGGCCAACTGAACCAGTTCAGGAGGGCACCCGAGCTAGGACAAGGAGGCGATCGCCGGCCCGAGCTTCAGCAGCCTCCTCCTTCAAATCCGCCCGTAATCGGCCACATCAACATGATCGAGGAAGCCGGTGGCTCGAGCTCTAGAAATGATGATGAAGGCCCGATACCAAAGAAAGCGCGAATGGGTGAGCTCTCCTTCTCCGACGACGATCTCCGAGGGATACAGTTCCCACATGACGACGCACTGGTTGTATCCCTCAATTTAAATGACTATGATGTAAGCTGAATCCTCGTTGATAGTGGAAGCTCCGTGAATGTTTTGTACCTCGATGTGTTTGCCAAGATGAGATTGCTCATGGAAAACCTTCGAGCCATGGACTCCATCCTAATGGGGTTCACAGGCGACGTCATCATCCCAGAGGGGGTTGTAACCTTAACGGTTAGGGCAGGAACCTGGCCCTTGTGGCCACTGTTCACACAGACTTCCTAGTAACTATGCTCAGGTCATCCTACAATGCAATATTTGGAAGACCTGGCCTGATGTCTCTCAAAGCCGTTGTCTCCATCCCACACCTATCTATGAAATTCCCCGCCGGGCGAGGAATTGGTGTCGTCCGGGGGAGCCAAACTATGGCTCGGCAGTGTTTTGTCACCAGCCTTCAATCCAGAATGCCTGAAGTTGATGGGTTGGATGCTCGGGAGGACTTCGCCGAGCAACGAAGGGAACCAGCCGAAGAACTGGAGGAAGTACCACTGGATGAGGCTCGTCCCGACCGAACCATAAAGATCGGGTTGCTGCTGGAAGGCGAATCCCGGCAAGAGCTGATCGACTTCCTCCGAAGCAACGCCAATGTTTTCGCTTGGTCCGCCTCCGACATGCCAGGAATCAGCCCCGACGTTCTTGTCCACCGCCTTAACGCGAATGACATGTACCGGCCCGTCAAGCAAAAGAAGAGGAGTTTCGCTCCAGAGCGGCAGAAAGCTATTGAAGAGGAGGTTGATAAACTTCTCAAGGCAAACTTCATTCAGGAGGTGAATTACCCAAGCTGGCTGTCGAATGTCATCATGGTGAAAAAGTCGAGCGGTAAGTGGCGGATCTGCATCGACTTCACTGACCTCAACAAGGCGTGCCCAAAGGACAACTTCCCCCTCCCCTGAATCGATCAGCTTGTGGATGCCACCTTGGGTCACCAAATGTTGACGTTCATGGATGTCTACTCCGGCTACAACCAGATCTGGATGGCCCCCGAAGATGAGGAGAAGACCACCTTCATAACCGACCGAGGTACTTACTATTACCATGTTATGCCTTTCGGTCTTAAAAATGCAGGGGCCACCTACCAAAGGCTGGTCAACAAAGTATTCAAGGAACAAATCGGCCGGAACATGGAGGTATACGTTGACGATATGCTGATCAAAAGCAAAGAAGCATCACAGCACGTCAAGGATCTCTCGGAGAGCTTTGCGACACTCCGCAAGTATCAGATGAAGCTCAACCCAACCAAATGCGCCTTCGGCATTAACTCCGGGAAGTTCCTTGGCTTCATGGTCTCCCAGCGGGGTATTGAATCTAACCCCCAGAAGATTCAAGCTCTCCAGCAGATGGCGCCCCCAACGTTTATTAAAGAAGTCCAGCACCTAACCGGAAGGATAGCGGCTCTTAATCGCTTCGTGGCGCGCTCCACCGAAAGATGCCTCCCCTTCTTCAAAACTCTCCGGTCAGCTAAGAATTTCTAGTGGACCCCCGAGTGTCAAAAATCATTCGAAGATCTCAAGAGGTACCTCGGCTCTCCCCCACTCCTCAGCAGTCCAAATCCTGGGGAGACTTTGTTTCTGTATCTGGCTATCTCGAAGGGGCCGTTTGCTCGGTGCTGGTCAGAGAAGACAACAAGGTCCAGAAGCCGATTATTATGTCAGCAAGCTGCTCCATGACGCGGAGAGAGGTATAGCCGGATTGAGAAGATAGTGTTGGCCTTGATCACCTCAGTTCGGAAGTTGCGGCCATACTTCCAGGCGCATTCTGTGATGGTCCTGACTGACCAACCCATCAAGACGGTGGTCCACCGTCCGAGACATCAGGGAGAATGACTAAATAGGCCGTCGAGCTGAGCGAGCACGACATCCGGTTTCAGCCTTGCCCGGCCATCAAAGCTCAGGTGCTAGCCGACTTCCTCCTCGAGTGTACCATCCCAGAGGACGGCTCCACCCCCGACTCCCCCAAGAAACCAAAATATGGCACCCGGTGGCTCCTCCATGTCGATGGGTCATCCAACGCCCATTGCTCCGGAGCAGGCTTGGTCCTCACCAGCCCGGAGGGGGCAACTTTTGAATATGCCGTCCGCTTCTCCTTCCTGGCCTCCAACAACGAAGCTGAATATGAAGCCATGCTGGCCGGTCTCCGGATCACCCGCAACCTTAAGGTGGAGAACCTGAATGCCTTCACCGACTCCCAGCTGGTGTCAGGTCACGTGCGAGGGGAGTTTGAGGCCCAAGAACCAAACATGATCCGATATCTATAAGAGGTTCGGAGCCTACTCTCCCATTTCCCCAAATTTGAGATCATTCAGATTCCTAGATCTGAAAATGCCCGTGCCGACCTGCTATCTCGGCTGGCGATCGCGGAATCAATGGATGCCGAACGAAAATTCCACCTGGAGACTTTGGAAAGACCTAGTATCATGGAAGCTGATCGTGTAATGCAAGTTGAGGCCAAACCATCATGGTTCGACCCCATCCTGAAGTACCTCAAAGAAGGGTCACTCCCGACCGATCGAAGGGAAGCTAGAAGGCTAAAACTGCAAGCCATCCACTATGTGCTAATTGATGACCAGCTCTACAAGCGGTCCTTCACTATGCCACTGCTCAGATGCCTCCGCCCATCTGAAGCTGATTATGCCCTTCGAGAGGTGCACAAGAGGATTTGCGGCAACCATCTGGGGAGCCGGTCCCTATGCCACAAGGTGCTGCGTCAAGGTTACTATTGGTCAACCATGCAAAAGGATGCTGATGACCTTATCCGAGCTGCGACCCATGCCAAAGGCACTCAAGTATTCAGAGGCTCCCCTCTGCCAGTCTGGTCCCCATTTCCTTCGCTTGGCCTTTCGCCAAGTGGGGAATGGAATTCTCGGCCCATTTCCGCTCGCCACGGGGCAACGGAAGTTTTTGTTCATCGCCATAGATTACTTCACCAAATGGGTCGAGGCAGAGGCAGTTGCACAAATAACGAGGCTCGGGCCAAGGATTTCATGGAAGTCCATCATCTACCGCTTCGGCCTTCCGCACACTATCATCACTAACAACGACAGGCAATTCGACAATCCGAAGTTTCGCCAGTTCTGCGAGGAGCACGGGATCCACCATCACCTTACCTCGGTCGGGTACCTGCAGGCCAACGGAGCAGCCGAAGTAACCAATCGGACCCTGCTTCAAGGGATCAAAGCTCGACTCCAGAGCCCGAGGCAGGTGGACAGATGAATTGCACCATGTCTGTGGGCCTACCGCACCACCCCGAGAGTACCCACAGGTGAAACCCCATTCCGAATGCCTTCGGCACAGAGGCCGTCATCCCCGTGGAGATAGAGCTCCCTTCTCTGTGGGTGGAAAGCTACTCGGAAGAAGCCAGTGATGAGCAGCTCCGCACCAACCTTGACCTGGTAGAGGATATCAGAGAAAAAGCTCGGATCAGAGTGGCTGCCTATCAGCAAAGAGTGGCCCGCTACCATACCTCTAGAGTCAAAGGGAAAGCTTTCTTGCTGGCGACCTTGTTCTTCGGAAAGCATCTGTCTCAAACCGCTGGAGCAAGGAAAGCTGGCCCCAAACTGGGAAGGCCCTTACCAAGTAGCGGAGATCGTCGGACCTGGGACCTACAAGCTGCAAGATCTAAGCAGAAGATCCATCCCTCGACGTGGAATTCGGACAATCTCCGCAAGTATCACCAGTAGGGTACGCCCTCTACAGGCTCACCTTCTTAAATTTTTGTCGGCACAATGTTTCATAATTCATGACATAAATCACCACAAATTATATCATCAAAAATCGTGAAAAGAAATAGATGCTACTAATCCTCGGCACGACCGAATTACCTATTTAAGCAGGAAAATCTTCGAACCTTGGCAGGGCCGAGCAACTATTCTCCGAACCTCGGCAGGGCCGAGCAACAATTCTTCGAACCTCGGCTGGACCGAGCAACAAATCTCCGAACCTCGGCAGGGCCGAGCAACTATTCTGAACCTCGGCAGGGCCGAGCAACATTCTCCGAACCTCGGCTGGGCCGAGCAACTGATCTCCGAACCTCGGCTGGGCCGAGCAACTGATCTCCGAACCTCGGCTCGATCGAGCAACAAGTCTTCGAATCTCAGTTGGGCCTAGCGATGAATTCTGAAGCCCCAGCTAAAACCGGAGTGTGGTAAGCCCCGACAAAAACGAAGCACACAAACCTCGATTAAAGCCGAAGGACTTCCGAACAGTCCCCAGAATTTCGGTCAGTTCGAAAAATGCACACCGTGCAAAACCGCCAACAGACACAAAGTCTGCACCTTTAGCAAATCCCTAAAGGCCTCGGCAGGCCCTACATGGCCGCCCATGAACCCCAGACCAAATTGGGGAATCCCCCCTACTGCTAAATCCTCGGATGATATCCCTATATCCTTCTGCCCAAGCGCCTGTCTCGCTCCGCAAACGAGACCATGACTTAGCGCGTAAGCCCACGGGACCACCCAGGTCCCCCATCGGTTCAAACAGAAATGAGCGATTTTTTCTCTCTTTATGAACTAAACGACGATCTCATCAAAGAACAATAAATTGCCAAAAAAGACCTTTTTTTTATTTATTTATTGTAAGAAAAAAAGTACAGAAAGAAAGAAAAAAGTATAGAAAGAAAGAAAACGGCCTTCGCAGAGGCCTAACGTCTCCCCCCAGGAGCTGCCGGGTCTTCCACACACCGGGACAGCTCGGTGACTTGCTGGCGGAGGGATGCAATCTCCCCCTCCTGCCGGCGTACGACCCGGCGAAGGGCCTCGGTCTCCCTCGTAGAAATGGTGAGGTACTCCTCGACCGCCTTCTCAAGCTGCTCGTGGCTTGCGAAGGCTGATGCCAAGGCCAGGCCATCAACCATGATGGTGGAACGGCTCCCCTCGGAGCCCCCACGACCGTTGTTCGCTACGCCTGATCCATTGGATGATTGCTCTCCACCCTGAGAAGCCATGTCGAGAGCTGTTGAGAGGCTAACCAAAGGAATGGTAAACGCTGGCATCCCTGTCATCCGTATTTATACCCCTTAGGTGAGCATCTCGATCAGTCGGGTCATAAATACCGACCCATGAGAATCGGCTGCGTGTCGCCGCTTTGACAGGCGCCCATAGGACGCGAGGGGTCGTGCTCCTTCCGAGGGAAATCGGTAAACGTCGACGAATTACTCGGGAACCCCCCTCTTCTCTAGAAACTGGGTTCCTCCCGATCTGCGGGCCCCTGCGGAGTAAATGCCCTCGAAACTCCTCCAAATTGCCTTAAATCGGCCGCCCTTTGGAAAGCGCGAAAAGAAAAAAGAGCGCCAGCAGCCGACGATGACTCGCTTCCCTCGGAAGTTGCCAAATCATAAATGTCGGGCGTACCCATGCACCGCCCATTCCGCTTTGGCGTTCCATGACGAATCTCGCAGGAACCAAACATCATGAGTCTCGGTGGTGACCAAGTCATCCCTCCGAGCTATAAATCTCCAAACCTCGGCTGGGCCGAACAACTATTCTCCGAACCTTGGCAGGGCTGAGCCATAAATCTCCGAACCTCGGCAGGGCCGAGCCATAAATCTCCGAACCTCGGCAGGGCCGAGCCATAAATCTCCGAACCTTGGCAAGCCCGAGCCATAAATCTCCGAACCTCGACAGGGCCGAGCCATAAATCTCCGAACCTTGGCAGGGCCGAGTAATAAATCTCTGAGCTTTGGCCAAAGTTAAGGAATATGCTCCACTGCCGAACAATCTCCAGGGTTCTGTCTAAATTCGGGCAGCTTATGAGCCCCGACTAGGTCGGATAGCGTGGGATCCTTGGCCAAGAACGAATGATATCCCAGCGCCTCGTTTCATTGCCAATAATGACTTTCGGCACAAAAGAGACAAAACTAGGAGAAAGAACAAAACTTTCTTTATTTCATTACCATCGAAACCAATTACAACGCTGAGAGGCATTACAAGTGCATTGAAATGCATGAAATAAAAACGGGTACATAACTCGGGCAAACTGCTCCAAAGCAGCTTCGGGCGACATGATGCTTCGGCATCCGGTCCAACAAATCAGGCAAGCCATGAACCAGTCAGCTCGAGCCGATAATGAGCGGACGACACGGCCCAACCGTTGCGACCAGCTTCGGTTAATAATGATATCTCGGCGTCCCAACCGAGATATCAGAGAAATCAGAAAGGGTGGATGGGTTTTTGCCCCAAACCACCCAACCGAAGGGCCCTCCGACGAGTAGGAAGGAAGCTCGCGGACCCTGATACCAGGGCACTCCCCCAAATCTAGTGTGTATGCCCAAATCGAAGGCAATGTACCAGCGAGCGACACACCATCACCCCCTCCTCACGTGGCAAAAGATTCCCCGGGCGGCGAGCCCAGGGATCCGGGCCAGGGGAGGAGGAGAAGTTCACGCAAGCCATGGGGAGCCCGCGTGCACTTCCTACCGTATGTCCCCAAAGGTGAACTACAAAGGTCACATGGGAAGCGTATATGTGCGCTCTCCATGCGATCTCTGCGGACCTCCTGTGCGCTCTCCATATGATCTCCGGAGCTCCTTTCTTGAGGGCAAGCCACCCCCTGACGGCTCCTCGTCACCCCAACTGTCCGAAGGAGACGACGACTTGTAGGAGGAAAGCTCGGTCCTCCCGCTCTAAGCCCCAAAGAAACAGGCATTGTGTGCACCTCCACAGTTTACAGAAAAGAAAACTTTGGGATGGCCCAACACAGTCCTCTTCCCCTTTTATAGGCGGAGACGAACCGGGAATAGCTACGAGAACAGAAAGCCCGAGATTCGAAACGCCAAACCCGCGCCACCACGTGGCCTCCTGAAATAAAAACAGCGCCCCACAATTGGCGCCGAGCGCGCCGTTCGAGCCATGACGCATACCAAAAGATTATCTCTGATCCTGAATCACGAGCTTTAAATGCAAAAAATCATCCACCGATCTTGCAGATACTGGCGGATCCAAGGGATCGCCCTACGAAAATGACATCCTCCAATGGCAAATAAGCACCTACACCACACGCCAAAACAGCTGCGTCGGAAAAGACCAATACAGCAAAGATCGTCGAAGGGTGCTAGGCGACCTTTTGCTGGCTGCAGAGCCATACTACCTGCTTCGGTGAAACGAAAATTGACCTGCCTTGAAAAGGACAAAGCACTGATAGGGGTAATAAATGGATGCAAAGGCCAAACCCACTCTTTACCAGAAAGAATAAAGGGGTGACAGCGAAGGTTCAACAAAACCCCTACTCAGGGACAAACCCCCTCTTTTCATCGAGGGCACGACCACATTCTGGCCACTGGTAAGGTGGACTACCTCGGCCTTAGCTGAGCTACTTTGTCCCTCGGCCCTAGCCAAGCTACTCCGTCCCTCGGCCCCAGCCGAGCTACTTTGTCCCTCGGCCCCAGCCGAGCTACTTTGCCTCTCGGCCCTAGCTGAGCTATTTCATTTTTCGGGCCTAGTCGAACCACTATGTCATTCGGCCTAAGCCGAATCGAATTGTCTCTCAACCTCCTTTTGTACCAAACTATGTTGTCGCTCGACTCTTTCGTCGGGGCTATCCCTATTCCTTTAAAATTTAAAACAGGAAACCATCCAGGAAAGACAAACAAATGAAAAACGGCTGGTCCATTTATTGATTTCCAGTCAAACTACAAAACAAAAGAAAGAAAAATACATATAGCCCCCAAAGGGTCAAGGCTTGGGATCAGGCCCGGCATCTCCTGCAGCAGCGCCAGCGGGGCATCGCTTGGACCCCCCTTCTCGATGGTGTCTTGCCGGGGGACTCGGTGGCAACGTCGACTCCAGAACAACTTCGAGATCGACGTCAGAAATCTGTCCATATTCATCTTCCTCGGCCCCCGGGGTGCGTGCCTCATAATACTCGGCCTCCAAACAAGACAGGTCCAGGTCAGGGTAAGTCTGGGCAATCTTAGCCCACGCCTCCTCTTCGCCGAGCTGGAATGCATCGGCATAGGCCGCCCTGCATTCATCGGCAAACTCGGTAGAGTTCTTGTACTCCTCCACCACTGAAGAGACCCGCGCGTTTGCCTCGGCTAATTGTTTCTCCAATTCAGAGATCCTTCGGTGCCTCGAGGCCGCCTCCTCTCTGAATGCCGCTAACCGCCCCTGAAACTCCTGGCCCACCCTGGTCAACTGCAGAAAAAAAGCCAAGTAAAGCGAAAGTCGAAAGACCAAAATGGGTAAAACAAATAGCGCCCTACCTGCTCCTCCCGCCGGGCTAGCTCACCCTCCAGCACTTGGACCCTATTGAGAGCCCTAGACTTAGCCGATTGGTTTTGGCGAAGGCTCTCTTTTAGCTCATCCACCCGGGACTGGGTATCTCCAATTTCTTGACGGGCGTAGTCGAGCTCGTCAGAAAATTGGGCAGCTCATTCATCCAACCACTTAGCGATCCTTTGCGTCGGCAAGCTCTTTATTCAAGCGGGTGAGGTGGTCCTGCTGCCGCCGGCACCTATGCTCTTCCTCCTCGAGCCTTTTGCTCCAGTTGCCCTTATCTTCAGCATGGCTGGCTTTCAACTGGTCCCACCTCTAATCAAAGAACTGTTGCATAGAATTGACCTTGCTCTCATGCTCCGCCTTGGCTTGAGAAAGCTCCAGACTAGCCTTCTCGGATTGCTCACGGAAGCCTTGGAGCTCACTGACCTGTGTAGCGAGTTGAGAGGCTCTTTCCCTCTCAACTGCCAGAATCCTGTGAGCCTCCTCGAGCTCCCTCTGAAGGACCACCAGGGCTTGGGAAAGTTTATCAATAGAATCCACCCTCTCCTTGAGGTGATCAACCTCCTGGTGGGCCCGAGCCCAAGCTCCAACAGCCAGATGCAAGCGCCATTTCAGCCCCTCATGATCAGGGCGTTCTGCAAAAAAGGATTGCACATAAAGAACACAGTCGAACTAGCTGACTAAAGATCCTACTTCGTGCGAACCTACCCGAGATGCGTAGTCTGTAGCGATCATTGTGAGAGCAAGATCGTCAATCTCGGGAGAAGAAAAGCCTCATTCGGCGCCCCGTGTGTCTAAAGGCCATCTCAACAAGGTCCTCCAGATAACTCCCTCCTGTCGAAGAACTCTCTCCCCTTTGGAATGCGGACCGCATCAGAGCGGAGAACATGGCACTCACCTTCGGGTCACGCGAGTGGAAGTCCATGCTAAGAGAGCCAACCAGAGCCCTCGTTTGAGAAGCCTCATGCACTTCGACTCCGGCGAGGGGAGCCCCGGCCCGAACATCCCCTTCGCTCGACGGCTCCCCTCCTTCTCCTTCTTCCCCTTCTTCTCCTTCTTCCTCCTCTTCTGCTTCTACCTCCTCGGAAATCCCCCTGCCCACAACAGACTCTTCGGGAACTTCGGCTTCCCCCAGAGCCTCCTGTGCCTCGGTGGAAGGCCCTTCACCGGAAAGCACCCCGTGAGGTTCGATCGCTGGTTCGGCAGGTTCGGCCATCCCCTCGTCACTTGCCGACTCCCCACCAGCAGCCAGGCCGAACCTCAGCAGCCGTAACCGCTTCCCCTACCTCGATTGAAGCGGAGGTCGCTCCCACCTCCGCCTGTAACCTCTCCGAGCCACCGGCCTCCAATGAGGGAGACCGAACCGCCCCGCCCATGGGGGCCCCCAAATCAACCAGTGTTTCTCCCTTGCCATCGTAGGACAGAACGACGACAGGCGGGGAGGAAATTCCAGCAGCCTCCTCTGAAACCCCTGCAACATCCCGACTTTCACCTCCGGACAGACCCTCCTCCACCGCCGAAAGATCATGCGCTGCCGGAACTTCGATACCTCTGGTCGCGGCGATGAGGAGCGTCGGTCATCACCATCTCTCCTAATCCCCCTAGGGTAGGAGCCGGAGGGGTGGGGCCTTTTCTCGGCCCGATGCTTGCTACTGGAGCCGGATCTCCTGCGGCGCTTTCCCAGCTCCTCCCTCATCTGGTCTGCAAGCACCGACCTTTTAGCTACAGGGGCAATGTGATTCGCCCGTTAGTTCGCACAAAAATCGAAGATGGAGTCACATTAAGCTATTGGCTATGGAGTGAAACTCACCGCGAGGATCGATGGGACTCAATCCGGCCGCAAAGAGAGCATCCTCCGATAGAAGGACACTAGCCGGAAGCGCTCGACCACCGCGCAACACGATCAGATCCCTTTTCTCCAACTCGGTTAACTTCGGGTGTGCCTCCGATCCTTTACGTATTGCCCCCGTACCCGAGGGAAATCCGAGCCGATATTCCCGCGACGATGAAGAATCACGACTTCCACTCCTTTATCGACGACGGGTTGTCGGAGATCATCTTGAAGGACCTCCGAGGGCCGATGTAGGGCCACTCTGAGGCCCTTCCAGAGACCAGATTGAAGCACACCCTGAACATTGGAAGAGTCGCGGTCACTCCGACACGGTTGCACAACGAGATGAACCTGATGAGGTTGTGCCAACTGTTGGGAGCCACCATGGTGAAGCATATATTGTAGAACTTCATCACCTCTCGCACTAGCGGATGATAAGGAAACCTAAGGCCTGCCCTCAAACTTTCCTCATAGCAGAATGCTCCGTCTCCCAATCTGAATGTTACCCTATCCTCAGTCATCGGAAGCAACAAGGTAACATCCTGGGAGATCTTGTACAGACGGCGTATCCGCTCCAGGTCCGCCAAGGTCACCTCCGAAGCCTGATCACTCGGACTCACCATGTCTTCAATCGCAAGAGACACTGAGCAACGGATTGCTGTGAAAACAGAAAGACGAAGCTCTCTAAGGGGAAGCGAGAGAGCACTACAAATAGGGAAGGCGCCGCCTTGACTCCGTTTTTCCCAAGGAAAACCGCCTCAGGGTGAGGATAGGCGTCTCAACCAAGGCATCCGGAAACGCCACTACGGGCGCCGTGAAAATTGAGATCTCCTACGTTACACTTTCCCAGCTGTTGCCTTCGCCCCTAAGGAATGACAGATCCACCTCGAAAAGGCAAAACGGCCAAGCAGCATTAATTATGACATCATTGCGTGGGCTATCGAATACATGTCCCTCGTCCGGATTGTGCCACCTAGGCCTATACTCCTACGCCCGAACCTACGCTTCGAACTAGGGTGTGGGGGCATGTGTTGAGGGGTAAAATCACCATTGCGTTGATAACCGTGCGAAGGGACTAGGATCAGCCCCATCCCCCCATTATGCCCATAAAGAGCGAGCTAACTAATATGATCCAACGGGTTGAGCAACCCATAGTTCGGCTTCCCCGAGCTACCTATAGCTCGACTTCCCCCGAGCTTCCCATAGCTCGGCTTCCGAGCTTCCCATAGCTCGGCTTTCACCAAGCTACCCATAGCTCGGCTTCCCCGAGCTACCCATAGCTCGACTTCTCCCGAGCTTCTCATAGCTCGACTTTCCCGAGCTTCTCATAGCTCGGCTTCCCCGAGCTACCTATAGCTCGGCTTCCACGAGCTTTCCATAGCTCGGCTTCCCACGAGCTTCCCGTAGCTCAGCTTCCCCGAGCTACCTATAGCTCGGCTTCCACGAGCTTTCCATAGATCGGCTTTCCCCGAGCTACCTATAGCTTGGCTTCCACGAGCTTTCCATAGCGGCTTCCCCTGAGCTTCCCTTAGCTCGCTTCCCAAGCTTCCCATAGCTCGGCTTCTCCGAGCTACCTATATCTCGACTTTCCCCGAGCTACCCATAGCCCGGTTCTCCGAGTAACCCCTGAGCAATTCATGGCTCAACACACACCTTCGTGGAACCCGACGCGGGAGAGCCCAGGCCTAGCGTAACAGAATCCCAAACAAAGAATCATATCGAGGAGTGGCCTAGGGTCTACAATAATGGCCTAGATCCTACGCACTCATCAGATCTCAGGCTATCAGAGAGCCCTCCCAGCCGTCGATCCTTCAACGAACAAGATACGGATCCCACCGGCCTTACAACAGCTTGATTCGAGTCGTCTTCGTATCCTAATAACCTTCGAACCTTCCAGAAGGTGCTCAAGATCCAGGTGACTGCTTATAAATATGACGCTCCCAGATTCTCTTAGGTATGCGCTGACAGTCCCTGGCTTACTGGCTTCCTCTCACTCTCCTTCACTGCTCATCGGTGCTCCCCTAGAGCTCCCGATTGGCCACCCCTGGAGGGACTCCCCAGAGAGATCTTCTCCTCATTTCTGTTGATCATCGATCCCCACTGACTTGAGCATCGGAGGGTCTTCCGCGAAGGGCCACCCCCAACGCCTCTCGCGTGAGGACTTCTGTGCAGGTCCGTCCAGGAGGAAGCTCAGATCAGAGACCGACCGCGTCCGAGTTGAAGGATAGGTCCCAATGGCAATAGATACCATTTTTTTTTATTTAATAGGGATCAATATATTTAATTTTAGTCTAACATCATTAACTAGAATGATAAATAAGGGCCTTTCATATGGTCTATTATCCTCTTGATCCATCGTCACCCTAAGGAGGAGCTTAACGAGAACCTTAAGTTTCACCATCCGGTCAGTGCTCATCTTCTGCCATTCAGATAAAGGGGAAATCAGGGTCAACGCTGGGGCCTTGGGGAAAGCACAGTAAGGGGGAGTTCGAAATTTGATATGGGGTGGCAGCCGAGGAGAACGATTGGGATTTTTTGTTTTATTTCTATCGGCAGTCGGACGTATCTTTCAGATTCGTTGAAGCCTCTTTCATTCTCGTGATCCTAGAACGCTAATTTTGCTCTGCGTAGATGGGACTCGGGACTTTTGCCCGCGTAAGCGTGAACGAAGCTGGATGGAAATAAACATTAAGCCTATGTTTAGAAAAAATTAGGAAGAAAAAAATAGAAAAAAAAAATTAAAAAAAATAAAATTCATCTTATTTGGATAGAGAAAAAAAAAAAAAGAAAACTAGAGGAAAAACAAAAAAAAGTGATGGGCCCATGTAAAAGTTTTCTTTCCGTAAACGAAGAGATTTGGAGAGAAAATCAAAAGTGCTTTTTTTATTTTTTTTTCATTTCAATATTGACCCTTCCAAAAAATAACTGATATTTTTTTAATTATTTATAATAAGGACATTATTATCATTATAAATTATCAGCTTTTCTTTCTCTCTATTTTTCTCCCACTAAGGGTGCAACTCGAGCTCATGAAACTGGGTTTTTCTCAACCCTAACCCTATTTGTAAAATATCAACCATAACCCTAACTCTAACCCTATTTGTAAAACCTCAACCCTAACCCTATTTTTAAAAATCGGGTTCGGGTTGAGTTTTGGGTTGGAATTCAGGTTGATGGAAAAAATATAACAATCTGAAACAAACAAGCTTAACATTGCACAAATAAGCTAAAGTTTGAAACAAATAAGCTTCGCATTGTACAAACAAGCTGAAGTTTAAAACAAACAAGCTTCACATTTTAAATTGCATGTCTAAAAATATACATCTTTTACATAAGACTAAACAAAAATAAGTACATTCTTAAATCAAAACATATCCAAAGTAATCCAGATGTTGCATAACATTTCAATAGCCATCATATGCATTGATGAAGTCACCTTTATTCTTCGGAAGCAGAAAATATTGAGACGATATAAAGAGCCAGCTAGAAGGCCACATAAGTATGGTATGAAGATCTTTTCCAAGTAGCGAGCTGCATTCGTCATCTAAAGCTCTCTGATTTTTTACTCATCACCTCTTTCCTAGATGTTTTAGTTTTCTGCTCATCACCTCTTTCCAGATGTTTTCATAAAATTTTGGCAAACTTCATATTAGAAGTTACAAATATCTCAAAGAAGATAATTTAAAAAAATCAAGATACTAGTTTGGCCTACCAACATTACATGATAAAATGCAATGGTTAAAGGTATATTGCTCATTTTAAAAGGTAATGAAGGTTCCGGTGGAATGTTCAAACTAAGAATTATTACTTTCACAACACCATTGTTAGCTCTACATATCTTTAAACCTAATAAATAAGGCAAAATCATCATTTCCAAAACACCAGTAGGCCTGCCGCTTGCAGCTTTGCGGGTTTAAATTTTTTTGGGTTCGGGTTGACTGCAACCCGAACCGGCCCAAGTTGCAAATCGGTCTGGATTCAATCCGGATCCTTCGGGTTCGGGTTAAGCAAACTAGAGTTTGAGTAATGCTGCAAATCGGGTTTGACGGCCCAAGTTCGGGTTGAACTTGGGCCGAGTTGCACCCCTACCTCCTACTCATCCAAACAGGAGAGAAAATATTTTCTCTCCATTTTTTCTTCCCTTCATTTTCTCTCCATTCAAACATAGCATAAGGCTATATTTATGCTATGTTTGGATCTTTTGAGGGGAAGAAAGGAAAGAGTAAACAAAAGTAAAGAGAGATAAGAAGAGAAGGAAAGAAAAGAAAGGATTATTCTTTTTCTCTTATTTGGAAAAGATGAAAGGGAAAGAAGAGTAATATCAATTATCTTATTTAGATAGAAAGAAAAGAAAAGAAGGGAAAGAGTTATGTGATAATTACATCCTTTAGAATAAGGAATGATATTTTGGTCTTCCACAAAAGTATAACTTAAACTTTTTTTCCTTCCCCAACTTATCCCCGATTTGGGAGTTAATAAATTTGTCCTCGCTGAAAAGAAAAAGAAAGGAGGTGAATCGGTTACTTCTATTTTTTTTCCTTTTTTTTCAACCTCCTTCTAAACAAGATAACTATGCAAGTATGTGCTTAAACCCTAATTTTGATTTGCAGCGGTGTAGTGGAGTGCACAGAAAGATAACAATGGAGAATCAAACAACCACAAACACACAGAAGTTTATAGTGGTTCAGTGCCAATCTCAGCACCTACATCTACTCTCCAAAACCTTTGGGAATTTCACTAATCGTATCACAACGATTACAACCTCTAGCTGAACCAAGCTAGCCCTCTTGTTTATACGGCACAAGGCAGCCAAAACCCCCTAGCCACACCAGGTTAGTCCTCTTGTTTACGGCACAAGGAAGCCAAATCTCCTAGCCAAACCTAGGCTAGTCCTCTTGTTTTAAGGCACAAGGAAGCCAAAAAATAATCAGGGTTAACACTAACACTTTTACAAAATAATCAGAGAATGTTAAGGAGAAGCTCCTACAATGAGCAAATATTCAGAGTATACTTTACAACTTTTAAAGAAATAATTTCATCAATAAATGAACGAGGTCGAAGTAGCTGAAGTCTTGATTGCTTGAAAAGCTTCAATGATCTGGACGACTTTTTTGGAGCAATGAATGAACTTGAATGCACAGCAACTCTCTTATCAAGCACTTAACAATATGCAATATAAGCTCTTTTCTTGGATTTCTTTCTCTTTAAAATATCTTTTCAAAATCGTCATGGTGTGCTTCTAATCCCACCTATTTATAATCATCCAAGAAGAAAATATCCGTTAGATACATTAGGAACACATGAAAATAAAAATGGAAAGAAAATATAACCGTTATAAATGTTTCTCTTAAGCATTGAATGCAGATCTCCATTTGAGGAAGGAAGAGCACTGTAAAGATTCAAAAATCCAAAAGTTAAATGTAGCTCAAAATAGTAATAGAGAGAGTAAGAGAGGAAAAGCAAACTCAAGAACTCAGGTGGCAGTTGGCTGAAATAACTCCAGGTAGCTGAAGACATGAAAGCTTTCAGCTAGGAAATAAGCAATATTCCTCAGCTAGCTGGTCAGCTAGCTCACAAGAGAGGCCACGGCAAGCAAAGGCGTCCAAGGCAGCTCCATAGGTAACTAAAATAGTTGCTAGTTAGCTTCCCAGCTAACTAACAGCAAAAGTAAACGCCAGAAGAAAAAGGTGCAGAGCTCTTAGTTAGCTCACCAGCTAACTAAGCAAAAGATAGTTAGCTCTTCAGCTAACTAACAGGCAATTTAAACGGCAGAAGAAAGAGGCCGTGCAATGCTAGTTAGCTCCCCAGCTAACTAAAATTTTAAGGCTCTCGGCTGCAAAAGTTACAGGTGAAGGAGAGTTAGCTCAATAGCTAACTAAAGAAAAGTCAGTTAGCTCACTAGCTAACTAATTTCAAAAGTAACATAGAAACCGCCCAGCTTAGTTAGCTCTCCAGCTAGCTAAGCAAAAAGGCAGCCACACGTCTGAATGAAGCAGTTAACTCTCCAGCTAACTAACCAAACGATAGCTAGCTCTCCAATTAGCTAAGAAGAGTATTCAAACGGCCAGAGAGAGAGAGAGGGAGTTAGCTCTTCAGCTAACTAAATTTTCAAACCTCACGGCCCGAGCTCACTTGTGAAAAATAGTTAGCTAACCAGTTAGCTCCAGGATAAAATAGTTAGCTAAGCAGTTAGCTTCAAGAAAACCCAGCTAGCTAAAAGATCCGGTAGCTAGCTCAACAGTTAGCTGAAATTGAAGACGGTTCGGCCAGGAAAAAATAACAGTCAACTAGAGTTAGCTAAGATGAAATCCAGTTAGCTCCAAGGCATCCCAAGCTAGCTAACCAGCTAGCTAAAATTAAAGAGTGTTCGGCCAAGCACTGTGACGAGCACATTAGTTAGCTGAAGGAACTCTAGCTAGCTAACCAGCTAGCTAAAGAATTAAGGACGTTTAGCCAAGCACTGAGTTAGCTTCCCAGTTAGCTGAAAGTCGTGCCGACTAGCTAAATAGAATAACAAGTTAGCTAACCAGTTAACTACCAAGCCAATAAAATTATCTAAAGCAAAGTAGAATGAAGTACTTTCTTACCAATTACTTTTGCACGCAGATACTTACTTACAAGGCGACCGAACTTCTTTGTATCAAGCTTAGAATTGCTTAATTGTTTTGTAATCATCAAAATCAATATGGGGTCAAAATCATGTGAAAATGATTTATAATTTTATTATCAAATAGTATGATGATTAAAAATATAAAATTGACAAATATAATTATTGAATATGAGGATCATTGGAACATAATTGATACATATAAGGCATAGAAACTCATAGTCATTATATATAAATGATGATGAAGATTGATGATTGATATCAAAATCTACCTTCATAAAAGATATATGCGGATATTCAAACTACATCCGCAAGGTTCAATAGAGTGCATTGGCCCTATCATTGTATATCATTATAAGTAAATGATTGTAGAGTTATAAATAACAAAGAATAAAATTAAAAATAATATTTTTAAATTATTATTATTAAAATAATTGTTTAAAATGGTTATTATTGTTATACATTATGAAACATGATTTGTCACAAGTGATTTCCATAATATTGCCCTTACTTGATTCATTAATTTATGTTTAGTGTTACTAAGCGAAAGTTCATAAAATATTATTATTATTTTTTATATACAAATAAATGAAATGTGGACCTAGGGAGGAGCAAGCAAAGCACCTACTAAACTCTTTAGTTATCACATTAGTTTTACTTTTTAGCCATGTTGATAGTCTTTAAATGCTTGTCATTTATAGTGACATCAAAGTATATGGTTATGGATATTATATTGGTATTAGATTGATTTATTGAATAACAATTCAATTTTTAGTTAATCAATTAAGTGATGACATGATTTAATAGGCGTTTTGTATACTATGGGATATGTTATCTACGAGTATGTGGTGGATTGTTTCGATCTGGAACCATACTAGGGTTTGAGGCTGATGAGGGTAAAAATATCATTGCATTAATGATTATGCAATCCAGGACATCGGGCTAAGGCTAGCCCATACACCCTGTCGCATAGCTGTCACATCCGAAAGGCAGCAATGAATAGGCTACCCCCTTCAAACAGCTTTCATGTAACAATTGGCCGAGCTATTATTATACCTCGGCAAATTGAGTCTTATCATACTTTGGCAGATTCAGCCATCTTCTAATCGAGCTATTATTAGTTGGCCGAACTATTATTATACCTCGGCTGATTGAGCTATTATCATAACCCCACAGGCCGAGCTATCGCCACTGAACAATCCTGCGCTTCGGTAGTCCGGGCCTCGTTATACCTTGGATAGCCGAGCCATTCTGTGTCTCAAGAAGGCCGAACTATCCCATACCTCAATAAATTGAGTCTCATCATACTTCGGCATATTCAGCCATCTTCTATACCTCGGCCCGACCAAGGTACTCAAGCACCTCTACGGAATACACTTAAATTAACAAGATTTCAAATAGGAAATCATGCCTACGCTATCAGAAATGGCTTAGAGCCTATGTAGTCGCTGAATCTTGAAGCACCGTCTACTCTTCCTGGCCGTTGATCATCTAACTAACCGGATATGGATTCTATCGGCCCTGTAACAGCCTGATTCGAATCAGTTTCGAATCCCAACAACTTTCAGACCCTCTGTGACGTGTCCAAGGAATCAGGTGATCACCTATAAATATCACAGCCTCAGATCCCCTCAGGTACGACATTCTACACACTCAAGACACCTCTCTTTCACTCACTCACACTCTCAGAAAAACTCCATTAGAGCTCAGACAGAGCTCCTAGCACCACCCCTAGAGGAACTCTTCCTCGGGAATCCTTCTCCTCATTTGTCTGCTTGCTATGAATCTCCACTGACTTGGGCATCGGAGGGTCTTCCGCAGAGGGCACCCCCCCAAACCACCTTCTGCTCGAGGACTGTTTTGCAGGTCCCGGCCAGGAGTCGAGCCCGATTCAAAGCCCCAACAGCACCCGAGTCGGAGAACGAATTTTCGCGGCAACAGATTGGCGCTAGAGGAAGGGTCGCAAGTCCGTAAACTTGTATTCTAGGAGACAAAGATCCATATCGAAAGAAAAATCCTCTAATGGCCAACCAGAAGAGAGCCTCCTCTGAGGCTCAGTATCAAGCTACATCTCAGAGGCCTGATCCAACCAACGGCGCGGAGCCCTTGCTACCGCCACCAGCTGAAACCCCTTCACCGTCAGCTCCGGCGGTGACCCTGGACCAGTTCGCCGCTCTGGTTTAGCAGGTTCAGGCCCTGACCCAGCTTGTTCAAGGAGCTCAAAGGGTTTCCCACCTGGCGGCTCCTGTTCCGCCACTTCATGAAGAAGAGGCCGCCCCCATTCCTCCTGTAACTCTTCCCTCTAATCCGCTCGGGGCAGCGGATTACCTTCATCGACCTGCAAGGGCGAAGCCAATGCCCCACCAGGCCAAAGGAGGGAGCCCGCTCAGATCCCGTCAGGCTCGCTCCCACTACCCGTTGTCTTCCCAAGATTCGACACCGCTGCCGTCATCCCGTCACCCGATTCCTCCTGTCTCTATGGATGAAGGAATCAGGCAGCAGATGAAGAAGATGCGACGGGAATGGCGTTAGGAGTTAGATGCCGTCAGGCAAGCTCCTCTGTCCTAGCCGAAGATGGATCAGGGCATCCCCTTCACCGAGAGGATCATGAGGAAAGTAATTCTCCATCATGTCAAGCTCCCTACCATCGAGCCTTACCACGGATCTACTGATACCGATGACCACCTAAGCAGCTTCAAGTCCATCATGATGTTCCATGGAGCATCAGATGCGATTCTATGCCGTGCTTTCCCCTCTACCCTTAGAGGGTTTGCTCGAACCTGGTTCAACAGTCTGAAGCTATGTTCTATTGATTCTTTTGATGAGCTGAGCTGTCTGTTTATCAGCTAGTTCATCAGCAGTCGTCGTCACCGGCGGAGATCTGATTCCTCTCGAAAGTTAAGCAAAGAGAGGGGAAATCCCTGAAGAACTAACTTGGCCGTTTCAACACAACCCTGCTAGAAGTCGACCACCTCAATCATGAGGTGGTCATGTCTACCTTGGCCGGAGGGGTATCAAAGGCGGGAGACTTTTATTTAGCCCTGAAGGTCAACTACCCGAAAAGCCTTCCGAACATGATGTCTCTGGCGGACAAGTACGCCAGAGTCTAGGAGTCGAGAAGGTTGGCTCAGTCTGAGCAGCAGCAGAAGAAGGAGGTGAAAAGCCCCGACAAGCATCGAGCCTATCGTCGCGCAAGCCCACCTCGCCGCCATGGAGCCCCTCCTCCATCGCCTCGAGACCGGACCCGGAGCCCAGCTCGAAGGTTCGACCACTATACCCCTCTCACTGCGCTGAGTGTGCATATTCTGATGGAGATCGAGCATCAGATTCCTCGGCCTCCTCCCCTCCGGGGTAACGGGGTCCGGAGGGACATGACCAAGTAGTTCCGCTTTCACCGAGACTACAGGCATGATACCCAAGAGTGCTGGCAGCTCAAAAACGAAATCGAACGACTGATCTGGTGAGAAAGACTGGACGGTTCAGAGGGCCCTCTGGGCCAAACAACGAAGATAATCGCTAGCCTGAACCTCGCCAGCTTCCTCCGCCGAATCCCTCGGTCATTGGCAATGTCAACATGATAGCGGTGATCGACTCTCCATCATCTAGGCTGAGTGAGGAGGAAAATCTGCCGAAGAAGGCTCGAATCGATGAGCTTGTTTTCTCTGATGAAGACCTACGGGAGGTACAGTACCCCCACGACGATGCTCTGGTTGTATCTTTGAATATGAACAACAGCGATGTATATTGCATTTTAATTGATAGCGGAAGCTCCGCTAATGTTTTGTACTTCGATGCCTTTGTGAGACTGAAATTCCAGGCGAAAAATCTCCGAGCCGTGGAATCCCCTCTGGTAGGTTTCATGGGCGATTCTATAACCCCGAGGGAGTCATTACTTTGACGGTCCGAGCCGGCACCTGGCCTCGCACAGCTACTACGCTCATGGATTTCCTCGTGACTAAGCTTCGGTCCCCTTATAATGCCATCCTCGGCAGGCCGAGGCCGATATCCCTCAAGGCCATCATTTCTATTCCCCATCTTTCCATGAAATTCTCCACTAAATGGGGAGTAGGGGTTGTTCGGGGTAGCTAGATTATTGCTCGACATTGCTTTATCGCCGACTTGCAGTCCAGGAAGCCGAGGTGGATGGGCTAGATGCTCGTGAAGACATCGCTGAGCAGCAAGGAGAACCAGCCGAGGTAACTAACCGAACTCTCTTGCAGGGAATTAAGGCTCAGCTCAACCGGGTGCGAGGTCGATGGGCCAAAGAGCTCCACCACGTATTATGGGCATATCGGACTATCGAGAGAGCACCTATAGGGCAGACCCATTCAAGATGGCTTTTGGCATAGAAGCTATAATTCCTGTGGAAGTCGAACTCCCCTCCCCTCGTGTGGAAGGCTATTCAGAAGAATCCAACGACGAGCAACTCCGAACTAGCCTTGACTTAATAGAAGAAGTCAAGGAGAAGGCCCGAATCCGGATGGCCGCCTACCAACAAAGAATAGCCTATTATCACTCCACCCGAGTCAGAGGAAAGTTTTTTCTCCCCGGTGATCTGGTGCTTTGGAGGGCATCCGTTTCAAAGCCATTGGAGCAAGGAAAGCTATCCCCGAATTGGGAAGGCCCCTACCCAGTGATGGAAGTGATCAGACCCAGCACCTATAAACTCCAAGAGCTAAGTGGGAAATCTATTCCTCGGACGTGGAACTCGGATAATCTCCGTGCATATCATCAATAAAAGTACGCTCTTGCTAACCTCATTTTTTGTTCATTAAATTAAGTTTGGTTTTTAAAAGGCCTGCAAAATTCTTATAACTCTCCTTGAAAGCTATAATGAGAAGCAGATCATATAAATCCTCAGTCAGGCCGAGCGATCTCTAGACCTTGGCTGTGCCAAGTAAAATATATCCCCCCAGCTGGGCTGGGAGGACTCCATACCTTGGCAGCTCCAAGTAAAATATAATCTTTATAAATCCTCGGCCGGGCCGAGCGATCTCCGGACCTTGGCCGCGCCAAGTAAGATATATCCCAGCTGGGCTGGGAGGACTCCGTACCTTGGCAGTGCCAAGTAAAATATAATCTTTATAAATCCTCAGCCAGGCCGAGCGATCTTCGGACCTTGGCCGCGTCAAGTAAAATATATCCCGGCTGGGCTGGGAGGACTCCGTACCTTGGCAGCGTCAAGTAAAATACATCTCCGAAACATCGGCTTAAAATACATCTCCGAAGCCTCGGCTACAACCGAGTGATACATCTCCGAAGACTCGGCTACAACCGAGTGATATATTCCTAAAGCCTCGGCTACAACTGAGTGATGTATTTCTGAAGCCTCGGCTACAACCGAGTGATGTATTTCTGAAGCCTCGGCCGAACTGAGTGATCTCCAAACAGTCTCCGAACTTCGGCAGGACTGAGTGATATTCCCCGCGTCATGGCGTCACCAGGAATACACTCCATGGTTCTTAAAGCCTTATCATGACTCGAGCAGCTTCCCAAAGCCTCGTCATGCCCGAATGGCTCCCTCAAACTTCAACGAAGCCGAGCCGTCGGCTATACCTCAGCCTCCTTGGCCTCGATCTCCTCAATCTCTTCAGCCTAGGCCGAGATTGCTTCCATACTTCAGAATAAACCAAGGTATCTCCTTTTGATTCAATATAACTGAACGTTAATTTATGCCTCGGTCCGAGCCGAGATATCTACCCTTGCCCCAACTAAAACGGGGATGCAATACCCTGCCACGCGAGACTCCCCCAATCGCCGCTCATAGAATCCGAAGAGTGTTCTCTTCGTGCAACAGCAAATAATGATAGCGAATTGATGGCCCATCAGTTTCGGAGCCATCATTGCACCTTTTCAAATCCTTCTGGGTAGGATTATTCTAGACTCTACTCCCTAAATTTGAAGTTACACTTCAGACTAGGGAGTGGGGGGCATGTGATGAGGGGTAAAAATATCATTGCATTAACGTTCGTGCAATCCAGGACATCAGGCTAAGGCTAGCCCATACATCCTGTCGCATAGCTGTCACATCCAAAAGGCAGCAATGAGTAGGTTACCCCCTCCAAACAGCTTTCGTGTAACAGTTGGCCAAGCTATTATTATACCTCGGCTGATCGAGCTATTATCAGTTGGCCGAACTATTATTATACCTCGGCAAATTGAGTCTCATCATACTTTGGCAGATTCAGCCATCTTCTGATCGAGCTATTATCAGTTGGCCGAACTATTATTATACCTCGGCTGATCGAGCTATTATCATACCCCCACAGGCCGACCTATTGCCATCGAACCATCTTGCGCTTTGGTAGGCCAGGCCTCGTTATACCTCGGATAGCCGAGCCATTCTGTGTCTCAAGAAGGCCGAACTATTCCATACCTCGGTAAATTGAGTCTCATCATACTTCGGCAGATTCAACCATTTCTATACCTCGGCCCGATCGAGGTACTCAAGCGCCTCTACGGAATACACTTAAATTAACAGGATTTCAAATAGGAAATCATGCCTATGCTACCAGAAATGGCTTAGAGCCTATGTAGTCGCTGAATCTTGAAGCATCGTATGCTCTTCCTAGCCGTTGATCTTCTAACCAACCGGATACGGATATTACTAGCACTGTAACAGCCTGATTCGAATCAGTTTCGAATCCCAACAACTTTCAGACCCTCTGTGAGTGTCCAAGGAATCAGGTGATCACCTATAAATATCACAGCCTCAGATCCCCTTAGGTAGGATATTCTGCACACTCAAGATACCTCTCTTTCACTCACTCACACTTTCAGAAAAACTCCATTAGAGCTCAGATAGAGCTCCTAGCACCACCCCTAGAGGAACTCTTCCTCGGGAATCCTTCTCCTCATTTGTCTGCTTACTGTGAATCTCCATTAACTTGGGCATCGGAGGGTCTTCCGCATAGGGTACCCCCCAAACGACCCTCTGCTCAAGGACTGTTTTGCAGGTCCCGGCCAGGAGTCGAGCCCGGATTCGATGCCCCAACAGCACCTGAGTCGGAGAATGGATTTCCGCAGCAACAGAGGCATTACATCATCGTATGATTTTTAAGTGTAAGTAGTTTATATAATAAATAATATGTAACAGCTTGGATCATAGAATTTCTAAGGTGTGCTTGGTTGGGGTTAACATTTTGTAGTACAAATTTTAAGGGTTTGGTTGTATACATCAACGGAAGGCAAAATATTACAGGTGTAATTGTTTGCTAGTTTCAATGTTTCAGCATAGCTTGATTGCCCTTGGGGTTTACTTTCAAGGGTGAAACTCCTATCCCATGTGCAACCTTTTGTCTTAGGTGCTCCTTGAACCAGGCATTATACTCTGAAATTTTGATAAGGCTCCAAGCAAACTAGGACAATGGACTTTGACACAAAACATTATATTATCAAATTAGATCTGATCCAGAGAGAAGATTTTAGACTGAATTCATCAATAAGGTTGGATTAGATCGAGCATGACCCAAACTTAATCTGAAACATTCGGATCTTAAATTTGGACAGAGTTGAGTTAGATCTATAATTGGAGTCAAATATTTAACTATTATTTCATAACTAATAATATAATAACCAATAATTACTATTAAATTTTAAAAATCTTAAAAAAACTGTAAGGCTAATTTAAATGTGCATTATTATTCAAAATAAACTTTTTTTTTTTACTTTGATCTAGATATAAGTTTATAAACTATAATTTTAAAATAAAAAATTAATATACTTGAGAATCTTGTAAATAAGAATCTATTGAAATGAACAATGTTGTTCAAATATAATTAAATAAAAGTAGGTGAGAGGAGATGGATCGCTAAGGTGAATAAAAAGATATTAGTTTAAATAATATTTATTCAATGAATTGAAAAACATTTAGAATGAAAGTATTTTGAGTTTTCATGTTAAGTTAGAGTGAGTCACTCAAGTTGGGTCCATTTTTATTGACCGAAATTAGATCAAATATTATGCAGATTAACTTAAATAGGGTCAGTTCTGACTGGATTAAATAAGAAGATATAAGATACAGATCCAACAAAATTTTCAAACTGAATTTAACTTTTAATCCTAATATAATCTTCTAGTCTCCAAAAATAGTCAGGTCTATTTGGGTGAAGGCTGATCAAGTTACAGGTTGATACATAATTGGGTGCTCCCCCTTCTCTCTCTTTCAAACAAAAGAACAATGTTTTGAAAAACGGATAAGATAATAAATTGGCTTGATATTTGGATCGTGGGATAATTAGTTCGATCGAATAAATCAATTTGATTGAATAAGATGATATTATAACTAATTTTTAATTTAAAAATATAAAATAATAAAATATAAATATTAAACTATAAAAAATATCTTTAAAACTTATATACTTGTTCAAAAAAAATTTATATAACGTTAAAACTATAGAAAAATATCTTTCAAACTATAGATAGGTTGTTTTCAGATGCAAATCAAAGTGAAAATTAAAAACCTAAAAAAATTCAACCCTTATTTTATTTATTAAAATTAAAAGTCTAAAAATCAAGATTGGACTGGTTCTTCGTAATCCAATCGATTCAATGAGTTTTTTGATTTTGAATGAGTCATATAAAAGTTAATTATTTTAATAATAAAATTGAATCAAACTAATGACCGATTCTAGATTAGATCGATTCGATCAATCGATTCGATCCAATTTTTAAAATTATGTAAAAAAACAAAAAGAAAAAAAAAGTTTTACCATCATTTTAACTAGCCGTAAGAAGGCGAACTCATGGCTCCATCCCAAAGATTATTCTTCCAGCACCGGTCATTGCACCATGTGAGGAGACACCATTTCATCCTGGAATATTTCTTTGTTTCGACTTTTCTCGAGGCTGCACAGTGGACAAGAGACTCACTTCTTCCTCAATTCTAGGTTGTAATTGGTAGAATTCGAGGCCTGCGTGGGTGATTCCGGTTATCCGCGTCTCTGGAGCCATAAGAAGATGGGGTGGTTGGTGTAACTTTGATCAACCATGAGTGCAGCAGCTAAAAAATATTTATTTGCATAAATAAAAATTATTTTTATTCTTATTTTTATTTCATAAAAATCATAAATTTTCATTCCAATCTTGCTCCACTCCTAGTGACGCATGAAATTTTTAGTAAAGATTATAAATTAATAATATATAATAATAAAAATAATAAAATTTTAATTTCAAATTAGTTAAGGTTGAGTATATAATTTTTTCCATTCAATTTTGTTCGAAATAATATTATTTGTAAGATGCAAAAATTATAATATTTTTTATTACTTTTTTTCACATAATTTTAATCTATTTCTACTTTTTCTATATATATATATATATATATATATATATATATATATATATATATATATATATATATATATATATATACATGTATGCATGTATGTATGTATATATAAAGTCACTCTTTTATATAAGTATGTCTTTAGATTTACATTGCATATATCCAAATATTTTAAACCTTTTTTTACTTAATTTATTTTCGATTGAAGCTGCCTTTACTTTTTTTTTCGAATGACTTAATTTTTTATTCTATCTTTTCTTGCATTACTATAAAATCAATAATATAGTTTAAATTTTTCTCTTTAAATATATTAATAAATTTAAAATTTAACATTTATCTCTTAAGTTTATACTTACCATAAAATTAATTAAAAGTCTAAATCGAATTAAGAATTAAATGTTATCTAAATTACAACATCAAACCAAATTAACAACAATATTGTTTTCTAAGTCAAATATCATAATCTAAATTACATCATCCAAATAACAAACTAAGTTCAACATCAAGACAACAATGATAAATATTATACTTCCCTGAGGAAAAAATATTGTATGTATAAAAATATATAGGACTAATATAGTACTTAAGTATAGGGCAATGAGATAAATTGAGAAATCCTTACATCAAATTAGGCAGGAGGGATGGATTCTTACTTTATTGAGCATAGCAAAATTATTATCTTTAATGCTGATAATCTTTCTACTTAAAAAATTATATATTTAAATATAAAAAGTTATTTAAATTATTTGTTGAAGAAAAATTTCGTGCCAAGCTTGTATTAAGCCTACTATAACTTTGTAATGAAATGAACTCCCTCACAAACTTTCCCCTAAATTCTGCAAAAGTATTTGTCATTCAAAACATCAGAACAAGGTCACTGGTAAAGGTCAGGTGCAACATTTTTTGTTATGAAGATATGTTGTTTAATATTTGGATGATGGAATTTTCTTTGTCATTAAAAATGATTTTTGATGAATTTTATTGTCTAAATCAAGCAATTGGAGATTGAATTTTTTCATTAATTACAGATTTTAAACTATTGGCCATGCATATATTCTTATTAGCAATAGCCAACACTAGTGATAAAATGGATTTCATTGTAAAATCTACAATCTTAATGATGAAAACTTATATATCATTTATATTTATTCTTGAGCAATGAAGTATTTTTATTGTCTATTTTCTTCTACAAATAATGAAGTGGGCAATTTTTCTTTCTATGCAAGACTGATATATTGGATCACTTTTACTGAAAACATATTTTATCACTAAAAATAAATTTGGATGACCTTTTCATACTAAAAATCCAAATTCAAATATAATTAGAAATAACATGGTCATATTTGTAGTGCCACTGAATCCATATAGGATATAGATTGTTGGCTCTAATATTTTTTATGGTAGATCATAACCTTACCTACTCAAAAAGAATTATTTAGGTTCCTTCATGTTGTATAAATATTCAAAATCTATTCAATAAATAACTAATATGAGGCTAAATATTATTAGAAAAAAATTAGTATCTTTACATACCAAACAAATAAATAGGAAAGAAATAATGTTATTTGGTTCAAGGCATGCTATGGATAATGCTTTCTTTAGACTAAAATTTGTGTTGCCTATGTGCAAATAGTTGATAGCAACCTACTCTTTAGACTAAAATTTGTGTTGCCTATTGCCAAATATTACAATACCCGCGTGCACCCCAAGACCTTTTTGCCGGGAGACCTGATCCTTCGACGAGCCGAGGTCTCGAAGTCGACGGAAGGAGGCAAGCTAGCTCCAAACTGGGAGGGGCCCTACCGGATCACCGAAGCACTCCATCATGGAGCATACAAGATTGAAGAGCTGGATGGGAGGCCGCTCCTCCGGACGTGGAACGCTGACAACCTCCATCGGTACTATCAGTAGTGCATTTCCTTCTTACATTAAATACACTGCTTGTATTCTTTTGGATTTTCACCCCTCATTTCGCATCAATAAACTTGAGTTCCAGCATCTCGGTTTTTCAGCAAAAAGTCCTAGGCCAGCTAGGCACAAAGCCCAGTGTACCACTGGTAGAGCGATGTACCATCGGCTCTCAACAACTAAAGCCCGACCCCGATCGGCACAAAAAGCCCTGGGCCAGCCAGGCACGAAGCCCAGTGTACTACTAGCAGAGCGATGTACCATCAGCTCTCAACAACTAAAGCTCGACCCCGGTCGGCCCAAAAAACCCTGGGCCAGCCAGGCACAAAGCCCAGTGTACCACTGGCAGAGTGATGTGCCATCAGCTCTCAACAACTAAAGTACCATCGGCTCTCAACAACTAAAGCCCGACCCCGGTCGGCCCAAAAATCCCTAGGCCAGCCAGGCACGAAGCCAAGTGTACCACTGGCAGAGCGATATACCATCGGCTCTCAACAACTAAAGCCCAACCCCGATCGACCCAAAAAGCCCTGGGCCAGCCAGGCACGAAGCCCAGTATACCACTGGCAAAGCGATGTACCATCAGCTCTCAACAACTAAAGCCTAACACCGGTCGGCACAAAAAGCCCTAGGCCAGCCAGGAACGAAGCCCAGTGTACCACTGGCAGAGCGATGTACCATCGGTTCTCAACAACTAAAGCCCCACCCCGGTCGGCACAAAAAGCCCTAGGCCAGCCAGGCACGAAGCCCAGTGTACCATTAGCAGAGCGATGTACCTTCGGCTCTCAACAACTAAAGCCCAACCCCGGTAGGCACAAAAAGCCCTGGGCCAGCCAGGCATGAAGCCCAGTATACCACTGGCATAGCGATGTACCATCGGCTCTCAACAACTAAAGCCCGATCTCGATCGGCACAAAAAGCCATGGGCCAGCCAGGCATGAAGCCCAGTGTACCACTGGCAGAGCGATGTACCATCGGTTCTCAACAACTAAAGCCCGACTCTGGTCAGCACAAAAAGCCCTAGGCCAGCCAGGCACGAAGCCCAGTGTATCACTGGCAGAGCGATATACCATCGGCTCTCAACAACTAAAGCTCAACCCCGGTCGGCCCAAAAAGTCCTGGGCCAGCCAGGCACGAAGCCCAGTATACCATTGACAATGATGGCAGCAGTGTGGCCAGATTCAACCCGCCATCCGAATTTTATTTAGTTTCGAATTATCCCGCCTTGTCTCATCAGCCACGCGGACTTTCACCATAGGCTGGGCTACCTCAGTGACCGCTCAACGCGTGATACGATCTGCCTTCGGCCAATGATGGGATGCCGCTGACGTCGTCATTACGATGGGCAATGATGGCGCGACTTTTCTCACAGACTTTGAAGGATCAACCTTGCTTCGAAGACGATCACCACAGATCGGGTGGATGATAGTGGCCGCCCTTTCACATCCCACATGATGCCCGCATAAAGTCATTGCAGCGCCCAGAGACACGTGTCTGGGGGTGGTTCGCAAAGGACGGGGATCAGCAACTCAGGAAGTAACATCCCTTTCGCCTTGCTGGGATGAGCCCACTCCGTCTTAGGGGTGAGGGGGCATCTGATATGGCTGATCCAACACCGTTAGAATAAATGGTAACGGTGGCTGACGGAGGCCCTCTCGGCCTCCTGAGCCCCCTCAGTATCCAATGAACAGTATCTCAACCCCCAAGACCCCCTCGGTCTCGGGCTACATGAACAGTGCCCGACTTCGAGTTCCAGTCTCAGCCTCGAGCCATAGCTCACGTTCCCTATGAACAGTATCTCAACCTCCGAGACCCCCTCGGTCTCGGGCTACAGGAACAGTGCCCGACTTCGAGTTCCAGTCTCAGCCTCGAGCCACAGCTCCCGGGTCCTATGAACAGTATCTCAACCCACGAGACCCCCTCGGTCTCGGGCTACATGAACAGTGCCCAGCTTCGAGTTCCAGTCTCAGTCTCGAGCCACAGCTCCCGGGCCCTATGAACAGTATTTCAACCCCCGAGACCCCCTCGGTCTCGGGCTACATGAATAGTGCCTGGCTTCGAGTTCCAGTCTCAGCCTCGAGCCACAGCTCCCGGGCCCTATGAACAGTATCTCAACCCCCGAGACCCCCTCAGTCTCGGGCTACATGGACAGTGCCCAGCTTAGAGTTCCAGTCTTAGCCTCGAGCCACAGCTCCCGGGCCCTATGAACAGTATCTCAACCCCCGAGACCCCCTCGGTCTCGGGCTACATGAACAGTGCCCTGCTTCGAGTTCCAGTCTCAGCCTCGAGCCACAGCTCCCGGGCCCTATGAACAGTATCTCAACCCCCGAGACCCCCTCGATCTCGGGCTATATGAACAGTGCCCGGCTTCGAGTTCCAGTCTCAGCCTCGAGCCACAGCTCCCGGGCCCTATGAACAGTATCTCAACCCCCGAGACCCCCTTGGTCTCGGGCTATATGAACAGTGTCCAGCTTCGAGTTCTAGTCAGCCTCGAGCCACAGCTCCCGGACCCTATGAATAGTATCTCAACCCCCGAGACTCCCTCGGTCTCGGGCTACATGAACAGTGCCCAGCTTCGAGTTCCAGTCTTAGCCTCGAGCCACAACTCCCAGGCCCTATGAAAAGTATCTCAACCCCCGAGACCCCTCGGTCTCGGGCTACATGAACAGTGCCTGGATTCGAGTTTCAGTCAGCCTCGAGCCACAGCTCTCGGACCCTATGAACAATATCTCAACCCTCGAGACTCCCTCGGTCTCGGGCTGTATGAACAGTGCCCAATACATGGTCTGGCCCTTGAGCCCAGCAGCCTATAGCCTCGGGCCACCTGGCATGCCCGCGTGGTCCGCCGTACATCCATAGCAGTGTGTGGCCATACCTCATAACGACGTATGGTCTATCGCGTGTCTGTCACTGTGCATGACCATACCCCATTACAGCGTACGGTCCACCATCCGCTTACAACTGTGCGTGGTCACATCTGGCAGCGGTGCGCACCAGGTATAACCACGGATGCTAGACACCTGTAAGGCCGTACTGACAGGTGATGCAGGACACCTCCGACGTGCACGGTGATAGTACGATCTATCACTGTCAACCTCATCTTTTTGTCTGTTATTGAACGAGGCGCCTTGAAATCAGCAATCTTCCGGAATGGAAGGATGTATCTTCGAACAGGTATAAAAGCGCACACTTTCACTGTAAGTGGAAATCCAAGAACTCTGGTTTTTCTAGCTTCTCCCTATTAGTTAAACCCAAACTTTCTAGCTTCCTTCTGCTAGTCAGTTCTCGTCTGTTTCCGAGTGACTAACTTGAGTGTCGGAGGTCCCAACCGGAGCATTCGGTCTTCGGGGACTTTTTTTGCAGGAGTCTGGCAAGAAGGACATCCATTTCCCCGGCGTTTGAAGAAAGTGATTCGGCATCAACAAATATATACCATAGTTCTTTATTTTGGGGTGATCTCTCTATCTTGGCCCTATGTAAGTTCATGGTTATATGACTCATTTTCATATGCAAACTCAAGATATGGATTTGGCTCATCATGTGTAAGTAGGAGATATTAGAATTTGAGTCCAAGTTGGGCTCCCTCAATGGGCTAACCCAACCTAACCCAATAATCCAGGTAAAAGGGACCTTGGATACAACTTCTTTTAAAATTTCTATGATTCAATTTTTAGGAGTTGAGAATGAGAGAAATGGATCCGATACAGAGATGTGTACTCAGTTTCGTTAATGAGAAAACTCTGTTATGTTTTTTATACTTGTGTAGAAAAGAGAAGAGGCAAGATCGACGACAGAGAAGATAAATTGAGTTATGAAAGGGTACTTTTGGTTTTCATAACCAAGTCTTTGACGGTAAAAAAGTTCTTTTGCATCGTGCGTGATGTAGGAGAACTTGCACCATACATACTAATTGATCGTGCATGAAAAAGAACAAAAATATTTTCGAGCACACATGGCTGCATGCATGTGCGATCAATCACCGTATGCGATGATGCATCTTGCACCGCACACGATGCACAAAGAGCTTTTAATTTGATCATAGCAAGTCTCAAAAGTCCAAATGAAAAGGATCACTTTACATCATTGCAACCCCAGATTTTAAAGTAAGCACGTGATTTGATTTCAACCATATACATGTTCCTTAATGCTCCCATAGTTTTTGTGTGGAACTCAATATGCAACGCATCCTTTTTATTCAATAGACATTTGGATGTTTAGTACCCTAAAAACGAAGTAACGATGACCGTGATCTTCCATCACTTTGATAGGTTTTTTAAATGAAAATGGAAGGGAATGGATAAACCACAAAACAAATGCTAGGGAAAATAGTGAAAGAAGTGGAATAGCACGGGAACTAAATATTATTATATCAAAGATTTAAACTCTATCCTTCCTCGAAGAGCAAGTACTTAGGTGAGAAAATGCCAAACATCAGAATTAACACTTATAAGTGGATTTGCTGACCAACCAGACAAAAAGTTAGTTGAATCAATGCACTACTTTATATAAGGTCTGTGCCCGCCTTCTTACTAGCCATCTCTGTGAGGTGATTCCCCGTATTATTTCTGCTGAACAGGGAGCTTTTATCAGAGGGCGTTCTATCTCAGATAATATCCTTATTACTCAGGAGTTTATGCATGATCTGCAGAGAGCCCCAGCTAGACGGTGTCTTATGGCTGTCAAACTTGACATGGAGAGAGCTTACGATAGACTGAGTTGGGCTTTCTTCAAAGCTCTCTTTAGGAGTTTGGATTTGACGGGGTGTTTATTGAGTGGATTATGGCTTGTATTCAGAGGCCTTCCTTTGCTTTGGTTATTAACGGGGGTTTGACTGAGTTTTTTCAGTCTTCATTAGGGTTACGTCAGGGCTGCCCTCTATCCCCCTTGTTGTTCATTTTGGCCGCGGACGATCTTTCCTGAGCTTTTTATCAGGCTCAACGTGATCGGGCGATTGTCCCTTTTATGGATGGGGTTGGCTGTCCTTCTGTCTCTCATCTCATGTTTGCTGATGACTGCATTATCCTGGGTCAGGCCTCTATTGAAAATGCGGTTTCTGTTGATTCTATTCTGCAGCGGTATTGTCAGGCCTCGGGTCAGAAGGTCAATTATCTTAAATCTTCCATCTGCTTTAGCCCGAAGACTTCCAGGTCTATTAAAGCAGCCATTATCACTTTGCTGGGTATCTCTACTCAGACTGATCAGTTTATGTATCTGGGGATTCCCATGACCGGTAGACGCCCTTGTTGTTCTGACTTTGCTGACTTAGAGAGGAGGGTTCGTCAGCGTATTGAGGGATGGCAGGTTACCGGCCTATTTATGATGGCTAGAGTCACCATTATTCGATCGGTTCTTTCCTCTCTGCCTCTCTATTTGCTTTCGAATGCGGCCATCCCTATTACTTGCCTGCGGAGGATTGAGAGAATCTTCAGAGACTTCCTTTGGGCCTCCATGCAAGATGGGCACGACACTCATCTATTATCTTGGGATATGATATATATGCCTATTCAGGAAGGCGGTCTTGGATCCAATCTCTGAGGATCAAATGGCAAGCCCTCCTGGCCAGACATGCTTCTTGATTCCTTCTGGAGCCGCAATGTCTGTGGAGTTCTCTTATGCGGGCGAGGTATGGTGAATGGAAGCCTAGGGAGTGTATTGGGCCACCCAGGGGGTGCTCCTTCTTTTGGAAGGAGGTATGTCAATATGGTGAGTCTATCCTTAAGAAAATTACATGGATGATTGGAGATGGTCATTCCATTGATGTGATTCAGGACTCCTGGATATCTGAGCTCCCTCTTTCTCGGTGGCCTTCTTTTATCAACATTGATGTCCCTCCAAGCTGAAGGTTAGGGATTTGATTTCTCTAGATCCCCCTTCTTGGGATACCGATAGAGTGATCAGGTTCTTTGGTGATGAGCTCTCTCGGCGGATTTTATCTATTCCTCTCACCTCTGGACCTTCGATGGATGCTAGAGTTTGGCAGAGATCTTGTCTTTCCAAAGCCCCTCTTAGGGATCTTATGAAGGTTTTCAGGCCCCAGCCCCTGGTCACGAAGGATGCTGCTTGGATCTGGTCGCTTCCTACTATTCCCCGAGTCCAGGTATTCATCTGGAAGCTTCTTTGGGACTGTCTTTCGACGAGTGTCATGCTCTCCTGTAGGGGTTTGCCTATCGAGCCGACTTTGCTCTCTGTGTGGATTGGAGGATGAGACTACGGATCATGCGATCTTCATATGTCCACGAGCCAGGTTGATTTGGCAGATGATGGGTTACTCCTATAATGTGGGTGGTTCGGGATCCCTATGCTCCCTCTTCTTTCTTGATCTTTGGAGGGCTTCCCAGCATAAACAAGGTCTCTGGGCGATCATGGCTTATCAGATTGGATATCGAGGAACCACCTCATCTTCTCCGATGATGTTACCTCTCCACATCGGCTTGTTAGTAGGATCAGATCTTTGTCTGCAGATTATGCCCAAGCTTTTCATGCTGTTGGTCTTGACTCCTCTGGCCTCTGGGGTTCCCCTGCTGCTTCGGCAGCGAACCGGCATACGGTTTTCATTTCCTAGGAGCCCCCCCCCACCAAGGTTTATCAAAATCAACTTCGATGGGAGTGTCCGTGGCAGAGCTGCTGGGTCTGCGTTTATCATCCGTGGTCCTCAGGGTGATATGCTGGCTGCGGGTGATTTTGGCACCCTTGATTCCTCTATCCCTATGATTGAACTTTATGCAGCATGGGCAGGTATTTCTTATGCCTCTCAGCACTTCCATGCTCATCGTCTCGTTATCGAGGGTGATTCGATGACGGTTATCTGATGGCTGAGAAAGGAGAATATTTTCAACGGCCCCAGTATTTCTATTCTTAGGGACACATGGTCTATTTTACAGAGAGTTGGTTCTGTCCGGATTCGACATATCTACCGTGAAGCCAACTCGGCGGCCGATTGGATAGCAGCTTTTGTGGCTCAACATGCTGCTGGTTGGATTTGGCGGCTGGGTGACCCCTGCCCCTCTATCTTACAACAAATTTTTCGTACTAGACTAGTATGATTATCCGCTTGTACCAAAAAAAAAAAAAAAAGTATGATGCCAATTAAAAGAGAAAAAAAAAATCAAATATTTTGTAGATAATAAAAGCATATTAAAAATTGTCTTTCATTACCGTACATCTTCTTCAAAAGCCTTCAAATCCTATATTAGAAGGAAAATGTAAACTTTAAACACTAATCCTAAAATGAAGATCTGATTTCCGGAATATATAACATATGTTAGCGATTTTAGGAGGAAAAACTCAAAGTTGCCCTTCCTTCCGAAAGTTCCCCAAATCCTTCTTGTTGCTTGTCTTGACTTTAGTCCCACATCAGAAAAGGGCATTTGAATCCTTATAATTTGCATGTATTCGTTCTAAACTCATACTCTCCTAGGCTTTGGAAAAATCGTCTTGACACCACACGTGCGCTGTCTTGGCCTACACATGTTGCGCTCGCGCCGGCATGATGGCATTTTCTTTCTATTTTTTTAATTTTTAATTTTTTGGTGCATACGGACAATCACACTATTCTCGTATGAATCAACCCAAATAGGTCCGAGTACAAAATTTGTTGCAATAAAGAAGGACAGAGATTACCCGGCTTCCATATCCACGATCCAGCATGTTGAGTCATTGAAGTAGCCATCCAGTCCGCAGCCGAATTGGCTTCACGATAAATATGGTGGATCTGGGGGCGCAATCAATCTCCCACAGGATAGTTCAAATATCCGTAAAAATCAGATTCGCAGGGCCAAGAAGGCAATTCTCCTTCTGCAGCCAAGAGATGACCGACATGCAATCACCCTCAATCAAAAACTTTTTAGCATGAAGAATCCGAGTAGCATAAAAAATACCTATCTATAGCCATTAGTGATCATGTATTAAGAGAGAATTCCTATTATATCCTGAGCCAGAATTTCTCATAATACCAGCATGAAAGTCAGAAATTATCACTTTTACGGATCGTTTTTAATTGGATTATGAGCATTGCGTAATTTTTTATGCTTCCATATGCATATCATTAGCATCCTTGTTGATCAACTGGTAAATTATATGAACAAAATAAGAAAAAGTATATATAGATGGCTGATAGATATATCATCTATCATAAAGCAAATTTCTTTCACACTATAATCAAACCGTACAATGAACTAAGGTGGTAATTTATGTTTTCATATCAGGTTCATATTGCGTTGAATATAATTAATTAAAGTATAAGTTGACACATATACGATATAATTAATTAATTATATCAAAAATTTAATCATATATACAATACGATCATTACATAGGTAACACAAAATGACATGCATAATCCTTTAATAAGTAAATTGGATTGAATTGATAAGACATGATTCACTCAACATGAATAAACATAATTTATTTAATACGACTCACTTAATAGGTCATTTAAGTCCTAAATGGGGGTCCCATTCGAGTTAGAGGGGAGCTTAACTCTTCAAGTTATAATTGTGTCGAGATACGAATCTATTCAAAGTTCATCCGAACTAACTAATTTTAATTTGTATTGGGTTTGGATTGTGTTCATATATCACTTTTTTTTTTTTGGTACAAGTGGGTGATCACATCAATATAGGGTGAGTTAAACTCGATATATCATAGTACAAAATTTGAGTCAAAACAGCAGGGCAAGGATCTCCCTGCTTCCAACTCCAAAATCCAGAGTGAACAACCACTCTGCTGGCGATCCAATCAGCCGCAGAATTCGCTTCTCGATATATATGCCGAATCAGGGTGCGCTTGACCCCCTGCAGGGTAGACTGAATATCAAGAGTCAAGGGATTGGATAGCATATTATCACTGGGATCCTGACGGAGCCAACGGATGACTGTGATAGAATCCCCCTCAATAATAAGGCACCAAGCGCCCAGAATGCGGATGACATAGGAAATGCCCGCCCAAGCAGCAGACAATTCAGCCAGAGGCACCAAAGAATCAAGGAGGCTGAATCCGCCAGCAGCTAGCAACACTCCGTTCGGCCCTCAAATCATAAAAGCAGCCCCAGCAAATCTACCCCGAACACTACCATCAAAGTTGATTTTAACAAACCCTGGAGATGGGGGCTCCCAGGAAATAAAGACCGTCCACCGGTGCGCTGCCAAGGCAGCATGGGAGCTCCAATGGCCAGGGCTGTCAAAATCAAAACCCATATGATGGAAGGTATACTCCTTCGCAGAAGAGAAAGCAGTCCTGATGATACGACGGGATGGAATCATCACATCAGTGAAGATAAGCTGGTTACGTGATAACCATATCTGTAAAGCCAAATAAGCCCTCATCGTGACCACCTGATGGGAACCCTAGCCAAATAAGTCGTCACATTCAGTTTTGCCATCACTAGCCAAACAGAAGTTATTATAACTTGTATCAAGGTCTAATTTATGTTACCTTGGCACATTTAATGCCCAAAACCAGGTTGAAAAAAAATTAGAAACATGGTAGTTGTGTCACGTGGTGCCCATTAAGAAAAAAAGGAGCAGCAGCTATAGCATAGGGGAGGGGTTAGTTATCGTTCTATTCATGGCTATTTATTTATTTGTCTCCTCATGCTCGTTGGCTAGTCCCAGTGGTTGGTTGGTTGGTCATGGTCGCTCCTTGCAAGTCGATGGATGATGCCTTGAGGAACATTGCTGGCTGCTTTTGGTAACTGTGACTGAGGAAAAAAACAGAAGGCATGGGAACAAAAGCTAAATCGTCGTCCTCTGCAATGGCCACCGGCAAGCTACAAATAACAAGCATGATGAGCCTTCCAGGGATATATATATCAGAAACAGCACTTTATTATCTCAAGTCCCTCCTTCCTACCTTATTTAAATATATGTCTCTACCCTTCTTACCATGGCATGGCATGGCATGACAGCCCTTGTGAATGTCAGCTACAACTTTGGCTTTCTAGCTAATTTCTCCTGCAAGCCATCCAATAATATTGTAAAATAAACAGAAGAAAAATATTGACATCGCATTCACACAAGGATTGACGAGCACTTTTGTTTTCTTCTGAATATACCCAGATAACATACACTTATCTTTTCAAATATATATATATCTATATATATATAAAGAAATCTAGGTTAATTTAAGTGATCCCATTCAAATGGTTTAACTGAACCAAGCTAAGCTAGTTTAAAACAATTTGAAATTGAAATGAATGATTCGGCCTCCCAACTCGATACACAAAGTAAATCATTCTAAACCACCTATCCCAACATGCTAACCCGGATCAAAACAAATCTCATTTTGGTTTAAATCGCTTGTTTTAGTCCGAAACACCTATGAATAATTCATCGATTTGGTACCATGGAATGCCGATACTGTTGAAAAAAAAGCTATTTCTCGTAACTATAAGCTTTAGATCATTTGGGCAGCTACTAATTTGTCAACCCATGAGCAGCCAACCACTAAAAAAAAAAAAAAAAAAAACTAATAGAGAGACCATTAGACTCTTTATTTTCAGTTCATTTATATGCATGAAATTAGGTAACTTCAAAATTCAAATAGCAACAGTACCTAAACAATACAACCATCTAAATTTCCGTCCACAATTTTAAATTCATCTTCATTTCCCCTATCTTCTTTTCGAGTTTTTTTTTTTTTCCTCTTAAAAAATCACGATTGTGTTTTTTCCAAATTAAATATATAAAAAATTACAATTTCCGTCCACTTCTCCATCGGACGCATTCGGCTGCGATTCCTCACTAGGCCTTCCTCCACCCGCATTGCGCCGCTGGTCGCGTCTTCTGCCGGCCGGCCTTCACCGGGCACGGCGTCTCCACGGGAGGCACCATGCAATTATAGTGCAAGCACAGCGACGTTCTCGCCGGAATCCTCGCCGCCGGGCTGATCCCGAACCAGGTCAAGTAATTGTGCTGGAGATAGAGCACCTCGATCGCCCCCGCCACCACCCTGTCCACGAACCTCGCCGGCACATTGCCGGAAAACTGGTTATTGTCCAGATACAACCTCCTCGCCGCCGCCAGAGATGCCGGACCGGCCCAGTCAGCCGGTTATAGCTTAAATCCACCGTCGCCCCGTCCGGTATCGAACCAGCCGGCATGACGGGGCCGGAGAAGTCGTTGCGCTGGAGCTGGAGGGAGGAGATAGGGAAGGAGAAGATTTGGCCGGGGATTTGTCCGGAGAGATGGTTCATGCTGAGGTCGAGGTAGTTGAGCCGGGCGAGCCGGGGGAGGACGCGGCCGACTGGGCCGGATAGGCAGTTGGAGGCGAGGGAGAGGTAGCGGAGTGACGGCGGAAGGGTGGGGATCTCGCCGGAGAGGGAGTTGCGCTTGAGATCGAGGCGAGAGAGGAGGAGAGGGGGAATGGAGGGATTTGGCCGGAGAGGCGGTTGTGGCAGAGGATGAGGTTGGAGAGGGCAGGGATTCCGGCGATCGCCGGAGGGATTGGGCCGGACAGGAGGTTGAAGCCGAGGTCGAGGGTGCGGAGGCGGCGGAGGGAGCCGAGGGAGGTGGGTACGGCCCCGGAGAGGAAGTTGCGGCTGAGGGCGAGGAAGCGAAGGGAGCCGCAGAGGGAGAGGTCGGGGGGGATGGGCCCGACGACGCGGCCGGGGACGAGGGAAAGCTCGGCGAGGGCGGAGAGGCGGCCGAGGGCAGGGGAGAGGCGCCGGCGAGGCCCGGGGAGCCGGCGCGGGGGTCGCCGAGGGCGAGGGCGACGACGCGGTTACCAGAGCAGAAGACGCCGGGGAAGGTGCAGGGGTCGCCGGTGAAGTCCCAGCGGGCGAAGAATGAGGAGCCGGGGAGGTCGAAGAGGGACTTGCGAATGGATTGGAGGGCGAGGTAGTCCACGGGGGCCAGAATGGCCGAGCTTCGACACCACGAAGAAGACAACAACACAACGAAGAGGATGACTGCGGCTTCCATGATGCGAATGCCGAGTTTATGGCAATGGCGATGCTTGCATTGAATGTTTTGTTCTCGTTTTGGGAGTTGAAGGGGGGAAAGGAGAGGGCTTGAGTGCTTTAATGGTGCGTGGAACAGTGAAGAGAGAGAGAGAGAGAGGTGGCAGAGGAGTCTTGGAGAAGAAGTATTTCTTTAGGGTTTTTTTTTTTTTACGATTTCTAATAGTTTACTTTGGGGTGATGCTTGGGTTGGAGCTTGCTCTGTAATCTTTGTTCCGTTGTTGGTGGACCATGCCTGCTTGCTCGCTCATGACATTAACTCGGGCAAAAGCTGGCTGGTCACACTTTATAGTACTTTTAAAAAATAAATAAGAAAAATTATGATCCTCTCTTGACATGTTATTTTAATTGATTCAAATATTTTATATTTATTAGAATAAGGATTTCTAATTAGATTGAGTCTAGCTCTAGTCAGATGTACGTTAGACTTAATGGGATTTGACTCTGAATTCAATTAAATTACAAATTAATTTTTAGATCTATAACGAAACATCTGTGGCTGTGGAAAAGGCCTCAAGATGAGTCTTGCGTCTTCCCTACTAAAATGAATAAAATATTTGTTAGAAATGTATTAAGCCCATAGTTCAAATGCCATGAAAATTTTCATGGAAATATTCTAACAAGGCCATGGTCTTTTGCGTGTGTAATAGTTGACATAATTTAAGGGTGTGTTTGATATGATGGATAAGAAGGATATTTTCTAAATTTTTTTTTATCCCCAAATACTATAGCTACAGGGGATAGTGCTGAAAAAGTTTAACCAGAGAGGATAACCCATATTTAACCATGTGTTATCCCCTAAACTTATTCCCTAGAAAACTCAGGAATAACTAAAGTTATCCCTTGATGGCAGAGTGGTAATTTTAAGAAGATGCTTATCCCCTTAGCTATCCCCTGGCTGTACATTATCCAGGGATAATCAAAAAGCTATCAAACACAGCCTAAGTGCCAATGTCAATTTTGGGAGATTTAAGCAAGTCGATCCATAAGGCACTATTTGATATGGTGGATAAGGGAATATCCTCTAGATATCCCCTTATACCCAAATGCTATAGCTACATGGGATAGTGCTGAAAAAGTTTAACCAGAGGGGATAACCCATGTTTAAACATGGGTTATCCCCTGAACTTATTCTCTAGAGAATCTAAGAATAACTAAAGTTATACCTTGATGGCAGAGTGGTAATTTTAAAAAGGTGCTTATTCCCTTAACTATCCCCTGAATAAATGCTATCCTGTACATTTATTAAGGGATAGTCAAAAAGTTATCAAACACTTCCTAAGTCTTATGTTAAAAAATTATTACAATATCTAATTCAAAAAAATTGTTAATTTTGAAGATGTTGATGGGTCATGATACCTTTGGAGTGGCAAAAGAGAACACAGTGATGCGTGAAGAGATTTGAGGCTGAAGATATTGAGGAGGTCACGAGAAGTTATGATAGGATCGGCTCCTTTTTATGCCTCTTGTGGATGAGAGGGGTGGGGAGAGAGAGAGAGAGAGGAGAATACAGTTAAAAAGGGTTAAGATTAAGTGGAAACAATTATGGAGACCTCATGATATTTGAAAATTAAGCTCGATTAACATGTATTATTTAAATTATATTTATAAGTTGCATTATATTTTTCTTTATTTGGCTATAAATAATGTAACTTAATAATGAGATTTTAAATTTCAATGGTGCATTAGATGAGATTACATAAAACCTTTGAGAATAAATATGATAGGTTTGCTAGAGCCGTTCGATCAGCAAGTCATGGCATATGGTAGTAATGGCAGTTAGGAATGGCAACCATGCAGGATTGCAACAGAAGGTATATTTTTTATTCTCATTCTCATGGTTCCTTACTCCCCCATGAAGAATCTCTAATTTTTTTTTTTCTAATAGAGAAAAAAGCTTTTAGAATAAAAAATTATGCAAATTAATGGATCGTATTTGTTAATATGATAAATTGATGAAATAAATAATAAAATTATCAATTTTAACATAACTACGGAAGACCAATTTATAGTTCAAATATTTATATTTTAAAATTAAAATTATATCATAATTAGGCATATTAGAAAACTCATTTTAACAAAGAAAAAGAACAAAATAGCGATGCTATGTAAATATTTAAAATTTACAACTAAACACAGTGAAAAATTTTGGGATATATTTAGAAAAAAAAACATAGATATAAAAAATATTTTATTTAAAAAAATAATTAAGTTTTATATTTGAGTTTGGGAATGAAGACCTCAATCTTCACTCTCATCTCCATTCCTCTTTAATTCCTTTAAACCCATCTTTAATGAGATAATTTTCTATGAACATCTAATTTTTCTATCTTTATTGCCATATATGGTAGTAGCAGATTCAATGTAAAAATTTATTAGGATATTAATCATTTCTTATTGGAAGGATTGAAAGATTATTAAAAAAAGAACTTTTTTTTTTCTTGTTAGATAACTCCTTTTTTTTATTCAATAACTTAATTACTTTTCACATCTATTTAGGATGATAGTCCTTTTTTTTTATTTACTATTCATTTACAATTTTGATGTGATAGACATTGGATGAGAGAATTTCTTGAATTATTTAAAAACAAATGATATCCTTAAAAAAAATACTTAGACCTCTCCGATTTTTTTTTAAAAATTGCATGATAAGAGAAATTATACAAAGCTTTTGTAGTCCTAGTGGTGAATATTAAAATTCAACAATATCTTATAAGAATATTTGAAACTATTGAATAGATATTATGGGTAACAACATCTTATATTTCACGTGCATGACACATGCATGTACCGCTAACGCTCTTTTTGTTTTTTTGTTTTTTTGAAGTGTAGGGAGATTCTATTTACACCGCAAAAGTTACTCAGTGCACCCCTCATCTTTTTAAAAAATTAAATTTCTAAACTATTCTGACCCTTTCTTCCTTCCTTCACCACCACCCCCAGATTGCCTTCTCCCCACTTTCTGGCATTGACATTCCCTTCCTCCTACCCAACATCGTCCTTCATTCCTTTTTTGGCCCTATCTTCTTTTTTTCTTTTCTTTTTAGCACCGCTCCAACCTCCCCCCTTCCCCTTTCCTCGGATTTCTTTTCACTCCTCGGCCTCTGATGCCTTTCCTTTTATGCACCGTTGAGAAATAATGATAGAAGAAAGAGATGATGCCGAAGAGAAAAGAAAGAAGATTGGGGCCGAAAGGAAAGGTGAGGACGGTGCCATAGAAGAGGTAGGAGAGGAGGTCATCGATGCCGAAAAAAAATAGAGGAAGAAAACGAGGCTGAGAGGGTGCGAAGAGAAAAAGATAAGAATAGTTTAAAAATTTATTTTTTAAAAAAAATAAAAGAACTGATTAATTTTTATGTAAATAAAAGCTCCCTAAATGTGGGATGTTCTTACGAGTTACGAGCGAGCATGGACTTTTATTTTTTTTTCCTTTTTTTTTTTATCATCTCTTTCTCTTTGCCGAGTTTGGAGGTTGAAAAATGGTTACTATGTTAGCATTGGGTGGCTTAGATATTGGCCAAAGGCTTGCTTGGATTTGGCCGTATACAAATTTTATACTTCATCGAACCTGACAATAATTTTTTTTACTGTAGCCTGGCTTTGACGTGGTGCTGCAAAGAGTTCGATGGACAAAGTTGGCTGTGGCCTGTGGGTTCGTACTCTGAAAATTTTTCTTCGTGCCTTTTAGGTTGCGTATTTTCATGTTCATAGGGATGAAGACAACTAGAGCGATAGGTGGGGTAAATTTTATATGCGATGGGTCGTGGGTCCTTTTTTTTTTTAGCTTAGTAGTACACATTCATTGGCCATATTTTCTTGTCCCTTAGTTGAGATGGCTCCTTTGCAAACTAATCAAACTTTAGTGTGCTGGCTATCAGAATAATGTATGCATGCACTTTTTATTGTACAAACGTACAGTATAATAATGATTTTTGTAAAGATACGCGTGCAAAGAATTAAGCACTTTTTATTTATTTATTTTTTTTTTTGACTAATTTCATCCATTTAATGTACACCAGTCATTTCCAAAATAAAAGCGTGATCCGTAGAATTTATTATAACAACACATCCCAATGCTTTGCATGAGTTTCATGTGGAGCTGCACTGCAAGGAAATACATAATTAATTTATTATCAATTTTTGCAATCCATTAGATATTCATCATCCAATTTCTCGCTAATAAGAAACACTTTGATTTTATTAAAAAATAATAGCAAATGCATACGATTTATCAAGAAAAATGATTACATACGTATGCCACTTATTAATTATTAGGTGACTGCTAAATAAAAAATATCTAACAAATTGCATTAAGGATTTATTTAGTGTTTGATTATATTAGTAGCAGCATTGGCTTCCCTATAAACATGACGAACCACTAGCTCAGTAGTAGTCTTAGAGAAGCCCAAATATCACATATAAGGGGGTTAAGAGGGGAGTCAAAGTCAGCATCCCTATGGATCCAACGAATGACAGTAAGCGAATCCCCCTCAATGACCACCCGCGAAGAGCCCAACATGCGAACTGCAAAAGTGATACCAGCCCAAGTAGCCTGAAGCTCCGCCATGGGGATCGAGATATCAATGGAGCCATGACCACCAGCCGCAATCATCTTTCCCTCTGGTCCTCTGATAACAAATCCTGATCCAGCCATACGATCCGATACAGAATCATCAAAATTCACTTTAACATAACCCGGGGGTGGGGGATCCCAAGAGATAAAAACCGTAGAACGGTGCGCTGGCAAAGCAGCAGGGGAACTGCAGAGACCAGGTCTGACAGAGTGAGCAGAATCAGAGCGAAGATACTTCGCAGCCTGAGAGCCAGCAGTGTGGATGATAGTCAGAGGTGGGACCGTCTCCTCAGCAAAGACAATCTGGTTCCGAGTGAGCCAGATGTGGTAAGCCAAATAAGCTAAAAAAATACCCTGATAGAGAAAACCCCGCTAAACAGCCGAACGTATGGCGTGCAAAAATAAGAGCCGGGTAGGACCCTCATCCGGCGACCAAGGCCTAAAATGGAGCTGCTGCCATATCCAGTATACTCGAGAACAAGTAGGGAGACCGCGATCAGCCAGCAATGTACAAGTAGGGAGACGGTCCCACAATAATTTCCATAAAAATAGCTGAATCCTGGGGTGGATGGGAAGCCGCCAGATCTAGGCCACATAAGCTAACCCCAAAATCCTGGGCCGAATACTATCAATAAGATCCCGGGCAGGGGCATGAGCGATGCAGGATCGGCGCCAAAGTCTAGTGTCCGGTCCGGCTGAATAAGCAAGAGGGATAGCAAGGATTCTTTTTGCTAACTCAGCCCCAAATAAGCGAGACACCGTAGGGACATGCCATGCCGAACTATCCTGACTGATCAAGGCACTAACTGGCAAAGAGGGCCCAACATCCGAGCTGAGAAAGGTCGGCCATCGAGAGAAAGGAAGATCCGCTATCCAAGTATCATGAATTACATCAGTAGCGCTCCCGTCTCCTATCATGCAATGGATATCTAACATAACAGTAGGGGTAGCTGACAAATCGCTCTCCATATAAAGGAACACCCACGGGGAATATGATGATCCAAATCAGAAGTCCAGTCACCATATCTGCCACGCATAACGGAGCTTCATAGACAATATGGATCAAGCAGGAATCTGGATGCATGCCTAGCAAGCAAGGCCTCTCAACGAACCAACAATGACTGGATGCCCAAACCCCCCTCTCTAATAGGCAGACAAACCAGGTCCCACGAGAGAAGATGGATACCATGGACCCCCTGCATCGATGCCCATAGAAAGTCTCAAAAGCGTCGCTCAATCCGACGAATACAAGTGATTGGAATCAAAGCATTAGACATCAGATAGAGGGGGAGCGAAGTAAGGATGGATCGAAGTAAAGTAACACGTCCCATCATAGAGAGATCAGAAATCTGCCATCGATCCAATCTATCAGTGATCCAGTGCTCAATGTCCCCAAAGTCATGCTGACAGGGACTATGCCCCGTTATGGGAATCCCAAGGTAGGTCAGGCGGTCCGAAAAAGATGATATCCCGAACAACTGAGAGATGACAGCTCGACGACGAGGGGTCGAAGGGCTGCAACAGAGAACAGATTTCTGCAAATTGATCAACTGACCGGAAGCCTAACAATAGGACTGAAGGACAGCAGAGCAAACAGTCGCATTCTGAACAGATGTAGGGCTAAGCAAGATATAATCATCAGCAAAGAGAAGATGAGAGAGAGGGGCCATTGTGTCCAGGCATATAAGGCTGCATCTGAGACTCACGAATAGCATGAGCAAGAGCACGAGACAGATCGTTGGCACAAAGAACAAACAAGAAGGGAGAGAGGGGGCAACCCTAACGGATTCCCATAGCTGAAAGGAAAAAATCAGTCGGGCTACCATTAATGAGAATAGAAAAAGTAGGCCCCTGGACGCAAGCCATAACCCAGTCCATAAATATATCAGCGAAACCAAACTCCCGAAGCATCTGCAGAAGAAAATTCCAACTGATCCGGTCATAAGCTCACTCCATATCCAGCTTGACAGTCATAAGACTCTGTCTAGTAGACACACGCTGGAGATCATGCATAAACTCCTGAGCAATAAGGGCGTTGTCAGATATGCTGCGACCTCAAATAAAAGCCCCCTGCTCTGGAGAGATCAAATGGGGTAAAATCCCCTGCATCCGAGTAACCAGGAGACGAGCACATATTTTATATAAAGTGGTACACAAACTAATAGGCTGATAATGTTGTTGAAGCACAGCATCTGACCGCTTAGGGATAAGGGAGATAAAAGTCCTCTGCCAGTCCTGAGGAATAGACCTGGATGAGAAAACAGCCTGAATAGCCAGAACAACATCCTGGCCCACTATGTCCCAATAATGACGGAAAAAGAAAGGCGAGAACCCATCCGGGCCTGGAGCCTTATCAGGCCCCAAAGCCCATACAGCAGAACGAATCTCCTCCATAGAGACCTCCCTTGTAAGCAATGCATTATCACTATCAGAAACCTTAGCAGTCAGCGGAATAGGATAAAGGGGGAGCCACCAACATATCGCTCCAACCATCGGGTCTGAAAGAACTGGATAATCTGCTCCCGAATAGCTTCATCATCCTCAAAGATTTGCCCCTCCCCATCACTGATATGCCTGATCCGGTTAGCAGCCCGCCGGTCCAATGTGGCCTGATGGAAGAATCTGGTATTATGATCACCCTCATGTAGCCACTGAACCCGTGACCGCTGCCTCCAAAATATCTCCTGCTGACTGAGCAATGAATGGTGCAAAGCCAGACACCGCCTGAGCGACTGAATGTCAATCATAGAAAGGCCTCCCTCCTGATCCTCCTTTGCCTGAAGAGCAACAATATCGGCTTCCACACACTGCACCCTCTGGGTAATATCTCCTACCTCCCTTCTGTGCCATCTCAAAAGGCGACGCTTGACCAAATCGAGGCGGCGAGAGAGACGGTAGGTAGGGTTCCCCCTGATCGGCAAATGCCACACCTGATGGATCAAAGACCGAGCCGAAGAGTAGTGCATCCAAAACTGCTCAAATCGAAACGGACCCCGACACCGAGAAGAGGGTTCCGTAGATAGGAGCAGGGGGCAATGATCCGAAGCAATCCGAGGGAGATGAGTGATGGTGGCGCGGGGAAATGACTGCAGCCAACGAGAAGAGGCCATAGCTCGGTCCAACCGTTTCCACACCCTAGCAGAACCCTGACGGTTATTACACCAGGTAAACTGCAAGCCCGAATAGCCCAAATCATAGATCCATGCAGAGGATATAAAGGAACGAAACTTAGAAGAGTTCAGGTTATCCACAAACCGGCGACCACCCCGCTTCTCCGAGGCATCCACAATGCAATTAAAGTCTCCAATAACAAGGGTGGGGAAACCCTGATCTAAAAGAGTAAGGACCTCGGACCATAGACATCGCCGCTCTCGATAGTCCGTACTAGTATAGACACCCAGTAATAACCAAGGCGGACTATCCCTTCCGAGACAACTAAGGCGACCTGCTGATGGCATCGATGAAAAGCATCAACACGAATGGATGGGGACCTCCATAGGGCCAGAATGTTCCCAGAAAGACCATTGGATTCCACATCATAGGAACTCCAAGATCGAGAGACTCTGTGTCAGAATCGCTGCAAACTGATTCCCGACAGCGAGTTTCCAGTAACACACAAATATCAAAGTGATGAAGCTGCAATAAACGACCAAACGAGGAGTGAAATGATGGTTTCAAAGGTCCTCGATCTTCATTTAATCATCAAACATTATTGAGGCCAATAACTCTAAATTAGGTGGGTTTAAAAGTGTTATATGTCATCAAACATTAGTAGACCAGATATTGGCATCAAAAACTCTCAGCTAATAGGTTTAATTAAAAGTGGAGGCCCTCAAAATGTGTGCTGTTTGTTGTATCTGGCTTGCGGAAGGTGAGACCAGAGATAGAGACGTCCAATGAATCCTCGCCGTCTTGTGTTTGACGTTCCGTATCTTCGGATGGAGTCGAAGTTGGCTCGCCAGAGGTCAGGCATCCAAGGCCTCATCCTTCTGTCGTGTTGTTTTCTTGGAGACCGCATCCTCTCCCTCTCTCTTGATTATTTTTCCGGTTTTCAACAGGAACATTTTGTTCTTCGCGCATAGCATTTTCCTCACCTGCACGTACTTTTGTGGTAGAAAGTTTTGGGCCCACAGTGCATATAGATCTCCTTTGAAACGTGTAAAAAAAAAAAAAAAATTGCTAGCTTTTGCGTCCTTATAAGGTGGGGCATCCAATTGGCTGTTTGAGAGGAGCAGGTCACAACTAAGCAGTTGATCAATTTTATTTAAGGTATATTCATTCTCAATTCAGTACGTTTTGATTCAATGGTTTGATTATATGCAACAAGGACCAGAGATTAGCTGTTGAATTAGATCCAACAGTTGATTAATGCTAACTGACATATATATATTAGAATTTATTTTACCAGTTTCAAATCTCATAAATCTAGTCTGGTTGAGTTGGGTCTTCAGTGTTGGTTTGATACTGATTTTGAGCATTCAAGCTTTGATTGAAGACTATTTGAGTTGAGCTTTAATTTGAGTCGAACTTAAACCTAACGCTTAGAATAATCGATAGTCCAATTTATAAATCTACAGTCATCATCTACTTTCATATGTCCAACCTCTCTAGACTTCCCAATTCTTCTTTCTACAGATGTCTCTTGAACTTCTTGACTCGGCCTGAACTATGAAACTAGTTACCCAAATTCTATGGTTCTTAAAATTTTAGATATGAGAAGCAGTATTACAAGTATCAAAATGTCTTCCTGAAAGGAAAGAAAGAAAAAAATTACAAATATCTAGTATGAGAAATAATGTTTATGTTTCCGTTGGCAAGCTTCTTAAGACTTGTGGTATGCCATTCCATTGATCTGTCCACATAGTGATAATTATACCGGACGTTTATAAATTTATTTAAAAATTATTATAAAATTTTAATATTGTTTAGTTAAATATATTAATTTATAAAATTTATTTAATTAACTATAATTTTGTAAGGACTGCCAATAGCAATTTGACGGACTGTTTCAATTGTCGTGATGGATATAAAAAAATATCGACATAGGCATTGAGATGATAATAGTAGAAGATAAAAGATAGTGACAGAATCTCTGTAAGTCAAGCCTTGAAACAAGGAAAAAATAAATAAAGTTTCTAACAAATCAGAAAGAAAAGAAGAAGTTCCCTTCAAACACCACATTAAAAGAAAAATGTTCCCTAGCATAACGATACCAAAGTATTATCAACAGCCAAAAGCTTCTATCCACCATAATTTTCAATCAAATATCTAGCAAAGTCTTCTTTAGAGTCTGCCACCGTGTGCAACGATAAGACGAGCCAGCTACGAGTCATGGAAGGTAAACAGAAAGAAGATTTAGCAAAACATATACAAACCTTCATCGCATTATATATGTTTAAGGACGACATCTTCATACCTGGAATAGCGATGTAAGTTTGTCCCGTAAGAGAAGCATCTGTTGATTAAATTCTTGTAGGCAAACCGAACATCTGCAGAAAGCCATGTATACTAGTGTTTAAAGTGGAGATTTCTATGGCAAAGCAAATAAGGGTAGAAGAGAATGCCATTTTTAGCAAGCAGTGAATTTAATTTGTAAATGAAATAGAACAAATATGAACAATATGTATATATAATTAAAAACTCACCCTTCCTTGCTTCTATTTGAGCAATAATTTCGAAATGCTTCGCAGATGCTATTTAGTTTTGAAGCACCAACACTGTAAAACAAATAAAATAGAACAATTTAGCTAGGTTGCATCTGCTGTCACTATTACTTTTTGTTAATACATTTAAAATAAAAATTTTATTTTTATATTTTATATGTTTCTTAATTGACAGCATAAACATATTTGGCAGACACTGTTGCTTTTTATTTTTTTCACTTCCATTTTATTCTTAACTATTGAAAGCTACTTTTAAAATAAAAAAATAATATAATTAAATATATTTTTAATTAGATTTTGTACTTCTACCTTTAAAAATAAAAAATAAAAAATAAAAGTGATACCAAAGAGTTTTTCTTTCTTTCTTTGAAGGGAGTTTTTTTTTGCTACTAGTTCAACTGTTAGCGGAATTAATAGCATTTTGGCAATAGATAAGCATTATAATTTTGCTCTTTAAGATGAAATACATCATCATCATATAGGATGCAATATTGATTACCAATTTGTTGGCATAGGTCTAAAAGTTGCGCGCACAATTATGGTTTCTTTAAGGAAAAATTCTCATGAGTTCTACGTACTATTTTTATGTAAGAATTGTACCTAGTATGCAAGCACATATACTTCAGTTTCGGAGTCAAAAAGATGACAATAATGATAAGAAAAAAAACAGAGGAGATTTTGTCATGAAATAGCAACCTATATATTTAGATGTTATGAGCTAAAATAAAAAGTTCTTTGCTCAAGTATAAAAATATATAACAAATATTGTGATTGGGAATAAAAAAGAAGGATATATAATGAATAGCTAAGGCCTAGGCTACTCAGAAGATGTCTATAAATGATAGAGAAGGTCAACAACTCAGCAATGCATAACTTTAGTTTCTTTCAAGTAGATAGGATTAGCATTGCATCTTTATATTTCTTCAGTTTATCCAGGCCTTTGTTGGAATTCATATAACTCCTGAGTAAAAACTAGGCAGTAGTTCAACTAATGAAAGTTTCTTTTAGTAGTAAATTTACACTGTCTGTGATCACAGCTATATTATTCAATCGTCAATCAATGTTCTCAATCAGACCTGATTACGACCTCGTTGCTTAATCAGTGATTGCCGCTTTAATTGGATCCAATTTAATTGGGCCCATAAACAAAAATTATATAAGCCTTATTTTTCACTCTAATTATTTTTATCAATTTATTGAATACATTTTACTTTAACAATTAGATTTTCTCTCATCTTTTTGCACTTAATTACCAAAATATTTATATTTTATTATTATTTTAATAGATTTTTTATTATTTATTTTCTTAGATTTTATTTATAATGTCTTTAAATATATCAATAAATATTTTTAATATTATAAGTTATAAACTTTAGAATAATTATTTATTTGTATAGAATTAAATGCTTTTGAATAAAAAAATTAAGCTTCAATTGACTCTTTTAATCTTTTTAGACTTTTTAATGAATCTAAATTTAATTATCAGTTAGATATTTGACTTAAATACAAATATGACTTGATCCAATCGGTCTCTATTTTGAGTTGGATTGGAATCATAAGTTGGATATAGGTTTAAAAGTATGAACTGAATGTAAAATCATATCGGATTGAAATCAAGCATAATCTAACTCGGCTCAACCCAACTTATTGTAGCCCTAATTATAGTGTTATATGAACACCACACTGTGGAATATGTTAACACTTAGTCCTAAAATATTTTAGGAAGAGAAGAAGAAGAAATAGAGATAGGCAGGGAACAACTTTTGATGGGACTGAATTTCATAAATCAGTCTTACAAAAAAAATTTGCATCATGAGTTCCATTTGAGACCAAAAAAAAAAAAAAAAAAATCAAAGAACCGGAAAATGCCAAGGATGAGATAATATGATTACCTTGCAGTGCCTCCTTTCAACTTGATGAGATGATTGCTGATTTGGTCATAATCCACGTTTTCTTCTCCTCTTCATTAGGCTCAAAGAACATTGATAATTAAGCTACATGACAAGAAAAAGATAAAGAGGGATGTAGAGTGGATGCAACTCACAGAAGTTCTTTTATTTCGGCGAGGGTATTTTCTGTATTCTTAAAGTATATAGTCATCGTGTCATATAAGAAAACCCGGGCTTTGCCCTTCAAACTGCTGTAGTTGTCTGAAATACTCGTCTACATATCCCTTCGTAAGGCCAAAGAGTCAACATTTGAGGAAATTTAATTTTCTATTGATCAAAAAATAAAAATAAAAATCTAAAAAATTAGAAGGTTCAAACTACGTAGACAACTCACCTCACAAAGCAACTTCCACGTAAGATCGTGATATTGCCTCTCAAGTTGTTTCACATCCATGATTTCTTCCAGTAGAGGTTCAACTTGTATCTGGAGAGGCAAAACCAAAGGATAAACCTTGAAAGAGTATGTTTAGAGAAAATTCAACGTTAAAAAAAAAAAAATTGTACATAACAATTAATAGAAGAAATAACATGGATTCCTCCAAACAATCTACGGCGAAAGTCTATGAAGAGCAGTATCGGCCGGAAAGTTTGAAACAAAATTAATAGATAACAAATTCAATGAATTTGTAAAAAAAAAAAAAGAAAATCGATATTTTCTTGAGAGTGAATCAATACTTGCCGGTCTCTTTTTGCGACTGCAGTTAACGATACGAAAGGGTACGGCGATATTTATGATAGAAAGGCTTAATGGATTGGCAGGAGAATCAGGAAAGGTTCATCGACATTCATTGCATGGAATATCTGGTACATTAATCACGTCCTTATATCAGATCAAATCGAATAGTTTTATTTGGTATACAATGATTCAATAAGATAGTATCAGATTTGTTCGGCTAGCCTTCCGTACTTAATTGGAAGGAGGAATCGTTGACACATTCATTTAGTATTTATATTTGTATTTGTTAAAAAAAATATGGAAACAAATACGAATATATAGTATCCATTTTCAGTCCTGCTGGAATTAAAAAAAAAAAAAAAGGCGATGCAAGAACGTTAATAAAAGAAATTATTATATTAAAAACAACTCATACGTCACCGTTGCTAGCCGTTACTGAATATTGATGAAAAATAATATCTGTAATAGAATTTAATCGGTGGTGGAAGGAGATAGCTGGCCTCCTGCCATAACGTTTGTGGCCATTTCATGAGCTTCCAGATAAGCAGGCGGTACATAAATTCTTTCTCATTTGTTAATTAAAAAAATAAAAAAATAAAATTAATTTAAATAAATTAAATAAGTCTCACAAAGAGCATTCCATTTCTAAATGAAATTACACGAATTAATTTATTTAATAATTATTTTAATTGCAAAATAAGGTTAAATAATTAATGATTCGAAGAGGTAATTATTTATTAATTATATTAAATAAATTTATTATTGTGCAGTTCACATGATATTGTCGAAATCATGAGCCATTATGGGAAGGCCATTAAATGGGCAAAGACGGTAAGTGTTTAGAGGGAAAGAATGGGTGAATCCAATTTGCTCTCGATCTCTTTTCTTTGATAGGAAGGTACAGCTAGGTCCAAATTAGGAAGGTACAGCTAGGTCCAATTTGGAACAGCTATCAAAGGCGTTACTGACTTGGATTTTTAGAGTTTAATGGGGCACCCCCCCCCCCCCCCCCCCCCCCCCCACACACAATTAAGGTGATTTTAAAGGTTGGAGTTCACTGCTCGCATATAAAAGAAACTTTTTTCCATTAACATGATGCATGAGAAAAGCAAAGGAAAGAGTAACAAATAATTTCATATTTAAAGCTTTCAGTCATAATCTAATTTGGATTTATACTGGTGTTGTTATGCAATCACTTTCAAGATATAAGATTAATATAAGATTATATGTAACAATCATTTTACCAATAAATATTGGAATATGCTTTGATTTTTTTTTTTTTCATAATTGCATGGATAAAATATATGATTATCACTTCTAAAGGCCCAAAGCAGGGTTTGTGGAGCCTAGTTTCGTTTGGGTTTTTTCTTCCCCATAGTCAAAAGTGGTGGCGATGCTGAATGACCATTTGTTCGACATAATCCAAGTTCCAGCAGTGGCTCTGGAGGAGGCAAGTAATTGTTGGGAGGAGAAGGCCATCTTGGCTAGAACCTTCCATCGCTGGGTTTCACCGGAAGCTATCATCCGGGAATTCCGGCGAGCGGGTGTCCCCGGCGATATTCAATCTGTAAGTCTGGCTCACCGTTGTCATATCTTTCGTTTTGCTGATTCTCAAGCCAAAGAGATGGTATTGTGTTGGCCCAGATGGCAACCCAAGAGGGGGGTGAATTGTGTTCTTAAAAAATTTAACCTTTTAAAACGATTAAGTACAGGATAAATATTAACCACAAACAAAGAGATAGAGAGAGAATCAAAACACGGCAAACACAAGGATTTTATAGTGGTTCGGTGTATCCAACACCTACGTCCACTCCCAAGTACCACTTGGGGATTACAGCCGAGTTGTTTTACAAGCTCACAACTCAAAACTTGTTGTTTCCCACGGGATCACAACGAACCCAGCTGGTTTTCGGGCTCACCAGCACAAAACCCAAACCCAAGCTAATCTAGCTTGACCCGAGGTATACTACCTCCACTAATTCAATCCCCCTGATTGAACTAGCAAAAACAAATGAGAATAGAGTTTACAATAACAAACAGCTCCTCAAATGAGCAAATATTCAATATAAATAAACAAGGTTAGAAAAGCCTGTTTGAAGCAGAGTTGATTTGAGCTTTTTCTTCTTTTCCTCTTCTCCTTTGAGATGTTGAATCAGGCCTCAGCTCGGATTCTTCACAAAGATTGCAGATGAGAAGTTGGGAAAAACAGGGCTTTTGGCTCTCTTTTTCTTCTTTTGGAAAATCCTCCGATTTTGAACTTGAATGCCTTGGATTTCTCTTTGAGCTTTCTGGAGTTGATGGATTTGAACTTTAACTCTTTCCTCTTGATTTCTTGCTCAAGACTTCTCGGATTTTTCAATTTTTTTCTCTCTATTTTTTCTTCTTCTTTTTTTTTAAACGGACGGACTCCCCTTTTATAGATTCTCTTTAATCCAGATTAGGTGAAAAACTAGCCGTTATTTGTCCTTGGATTCCTCCTACACACAAGAAAAGTAGCCGTTAGAGATTAGGTGAGAAAATATTACCGTTGGAGGCCGTTCTGACACTTTGAAAATCCGTTCCTGACAGGTTGGAGTCGGCTCCAACTTTTCAGGTGTCGGCTCCAAGTCGAGTATCCAAAAATAGAAAGTAAAAGTTCGTTGAGGAGTCGGCTCCGAAAAAGGTAAGTGTCGGCTCGTCGCATTCGGGAGTCGGCTCGAAAAACTGTAAGTGTCGGCTCCAGAGTAGTCCAAAAACATGCTTTCTGTTCTCGTATTGGAGTCGGCTCCAGAGACTGTAAGTGTCGGCTCCTGAAATCTAGGTGTCGGCTCCGAAACTCTGAGTGTCGACTCCTGACCGTGCCAAAAATCAGGAAAGCATCTGATCCGCCATGGGGTCGGCTCCAGACCTTCTAGGTGTCGACTCCAGGCTCTGAATTTTGAAACATACTTCTGGCAATTGATTCAAAACATATTTCTTTATCCTTTTTGATTGATCAAATCTTTTTAAGCCCTGAAACACTTGTTAAATCTATTAGTAATAAAATGAATATACTCATATCTTTTATTAATCATCAAAATCAATAATTGGGTCAACAATCTCCCCTTTTTGATGATTATAAAAACATTGAGTATATGCATGAGTAAACAATAGGATTCTCACTCCAATTTTCTCAAATGTTTGTCCTCACAGGTAAGCTCCCCCTGAATGAGGTAGCTCCCCCTATGATGTTCAATTTAACAATTGTTCTTCCTTTTAACAAAAATTTTAATGTTTGATACCAATTTTAATTGCCTCTCCTTATGTGCAGTTAATTAGATACCAATAAATTAAGCTTAATTGAGCTTACTTGATCCAATGCATATACAAAAGCTAAATATTTCTCCCCTCTTTTTTTTTTACATTCAATGCATATACGATTAGGAAATGCTTACATAACTCTCCCCTTTTTTGTAATCAACAAAAAGATCAAGAAGGGTTAAGTAAAATGACAAAATTGATAGATTTTTCAAGGATCAAAAGATATTCATTAAGTATAAGATAAGTTCATTACATCAAAAGTCAAATTACCATGAAACTTACTATATCAAACATCAAGCTATACATCATTACATTAAAGCTTCAAGATAACATCAAACTAGACTAATTATCAAAGACACTTCATTACAAGATAATCAAAAATAGTTCTAAGAAGTCTTTGCAATTCTTCTACAATCCTTGCCATCCCTTCACTTTGAGTCCTACAAATTCTTTAATCTTCTATCAACAAATGCACATGCAGTCATAATCTTGTCCTGAAGCTCAGCATTGCATTTGGAGTAAGTCTCTGAGTCTCCACCAATATCCTTAAGCTCTTCAAATATGTTCTTGAGATCATTCTTTAAGGATTCAGCAGAGGAACCAAGGGTAGACTCAATCATTCTAATGCGATCATCCAAAGAGTAAAGGGTTTCTTTCAAATTCATAAATTGGCTATCAAACTCTGTCTTCATTTCTTCTTTTTGAGCAGCAAATAAACTTTTGAGTTGCTCTAACTGAATATCTAAAAATCCGACAGATGACATAGGTGGCGGTACAGGAACTGGAGCAGGAGCAGGAGCAGGAGGTGGTGAAGATCTGCTAGGCTCTGGTGAAGGATGCCTCGCTGATGGACCAACCTCAGATGGTGCAGAAGTCCTAATGTCAGTGGCTCTCTCATCCAGATGACCTTTCCTCTCCCATTGACCATTAACCTTCACAAAGCCCATCCGGTGCACAGTAGCCAAGCTATAGTAATCAGTGTGTCTAAGGTTCTTTGATGGCTCATTATCAGAAATTTAATACCTTGACTTCTAAACACCATAGTCAAAATCATACCATAGGGCAGTGAAGATCTCCTTTTGCCCCCAGCCTCAGCCATATAGAAAATCATCATCCCAGCAAGGTTAATAGGCTGACCAGTCAGAACACTGTCCATAACTACAATGTCTCGCTCTGAGACATACTCAAATCGGCCAGTCTTAGGGAATAAGATCCTACTACAGATGTTGTGAAGTAATCTAAGCTCCAAGGGCAACTGATTAGCCCTAACTTCTTCAAATTCAGACACTTCTCTTCCTAACATCCTTGATAATGCATCAGACCTCTCACTATGAATGTCAGCAACTAATCCAGTGACAGGGATGCTCAGAAGATGTCCTAAACTCTGAAAGGTAAGGTGAACTCTCTTCCCTCTAACAGAACTGATAATCCCACCGTCTCCCCTTGATAAATTGAAATAGAATTCCTTAACTAGGGCCGGATAAGTGGGAACATCCAACGAACAACCTTGTCCCAGCCAAGCTCTTTAATTTGTCTTCCAATAGAAAATCCCTCGGCCTCGAAGAAATCAAAATCTACTTTTCTACCCATAGTAATAACTCTCCCGGCTAAAGTATCTACCTGTGGAGATGAGGGACCAGGATTATCTGAAGGAGTTGAGGAAGAATCGTCACTTGGAGATGGCTCACGGACGGGACGCCGAGCCGTACGCTTCCCGGTGGTTACGGGAGCTCCAAGAACCGATCCTCTCCGCTTAGGTGCCATAGAAATCCTTGGGAATGTTTGATTTGAGGAGAATTTGGCTTAGGGAGGTTTTGAGAGAGTTTGGAGAGAGTATGGAAAGGGATTGGAAACGATAGAAATGACGAAGGTGTCGACTCTGCCCTAATAAAGTCAATTTGGGACCACCAGGTGTCGACTCCCGCAAAGTCGGGTGTCGACTCCAAGTCGCTAACACAGTTAGCGCTCGAACTGGAGTCGGCTCCACTTATACGGGTGTCGGCTCCAAGGTCAAGGACCGAGAGCGACACAGAAGAGGTGTCGACTCCTCAAATTGAGGTGTCGACTCCACTGACAGTTTCAGAGAAAAAATAAATGAGTTTCAAACATCCGAAACTTGTCAAAATAAGGTCAATAAATTTTTGAAAAAATCTTTGGAATATGAAGAATCAAATTGCATAGATGACTAGATAAATTGTCCTTAAAATATGAAAGGAATCTCAGGAAATTATATAGATCTAGATAGTCATTCCTTAAGGGTTTCAAAATCATTCCAAAGGGTCACAAATCCCTAATTCACCTCTAAGATAACAAAATCTCTCTTCACTCAAAGGTTTTGTAAATATGTCAGCTAATTGTTCTTCAGTATTAACATAATCAAGACAAATTTCATTATTAGCTACATGTTCTCTTATAAAGTGATATCTAATTTCAATGTGTTTGGTTCTTGAATGTTGAATTGGATTTTTAGTTAAATTTATTGCACTTGTATTATCACATCTAATAGGAGTTTTATCAAGTGTTATGCCATAATCTTCAAGTTGTCGCTTAATCCAAAGGATTTGAGCACAGCAACTTCCAGCTGCAACATATTCTGCTTCAGCAGTTGATAATGCAACCGAATTTTGCTTTTTGCTAAACCAAGAGATTAAGTTACTTCCTAAGAATTGACATGCACCACTTGTACTTTTTCTATCTAGTTTACATCCAGCATAGTCAGAGTCAGAATATGCAATCAAGTTTAGTGTTGAGTCTCTAGAATACCATAATCCTACATTTTTAGTTCCACTTAGATATCTTAAGATTCTTTTCACTGCAATTAAGTGAGATTCTTTAGGTTCAGATTGAAATCTAGCACATAGACAAACAGCAAACATGATATCTGGTCTACTTGCAGTTAAGTAAAGTAGAGATCCGATCATACCTGTAGTACTTTTGATCTACTTTCTTACCATCTTCATCTTTGTCTAATTTGCATGAAGGACTCATAGGTGTTCCAAGGGGTTTGATTGACTCCATTCCAAACTTCTTGAGAAGTTCCTTTGTGTATTTTGCTTGGTTGATGAAAATCCCTCTTTGCTTTGCTTGATTTGAAGTCCTAGGAAGAAGTTGAGTTCTCCCATCATGCTCATTTCGAATTCACCCTGCATTAACTTAGCAAATTCTTGACAAGAGATTGTTAGTAGCACCGAATACAATATCATCAACATATATTTGTACTACTAATAAATCCTTGTCTTTTCTTTTCAAAAATAAGGTTTTGTCTACATTTCCTCTAGTGAAATCATTTTCAATCAGAAATTTGCTTAATCTATCATACCAAGCTCTAGGTGCTTGTTTTAAACCATATAGTGCTTTGTGCAATTTAAAAACATGATTTGAAAATTCATGATCTTCAAAACCAGGTGGTTGTTCAAACTTCCTCATTTATAAATCCATTTAAAAATGCACTTTTAACATCCATTTGAAATAAGTTGATATGCATATGACATGCAAATGCGAGTAGTAATCTAATTGCTTCTAATCTAGCTACAGGTGCAAAAGTTTCATCAAAATCAATTCCTTCTTCTTGATTATATCCTTTTGCGACTAATCTAGCTTTGTTTCTAATTACTATGCCATTTTCATCTAATTTATTTCTAAATACCCATTTTGATCCTATGACTGAATGATCTTTAGGTCTATCAACTAAGGACCAGACATTATTCCTAGTAAATTGATTTAATTCCTCTTGCATAGCTAACAACCAATTATTATCTTTTTCAGCCTCTTCAATGGTTTTAGGTTCAATTTGAGATACAAATGCAAGATGATTATTGATGTTTCTCATTGATGATCTAGTTCTTACTCCTTGAGATGGATCACCTATAATTAATTCTTTTGGATGACCATAGGCATATCTCCAATCTCTAGGAAGATCTACATCATTATGATTTGCATCAACAACATCAACACTAGGAGAATCATCATCTTTAGCTCCTTGTTCATGATCTGAAGATACATCTATATTCAATTTTTTAATATCCCTTTCTAATATGTTTGTATCTTCCTCATCATCAATCTTTCCTGAACTCGATGCTAAAGATTCATCAAAAACTACATGAATAGATTCTTCTACAATTAAGTTTCTCTTGTTAAACACTCTGTAGGCTTTGCTAGATGTTGAATATCCTAAGAATATGCCTTCATCTGATTTTGCATCAAATTTTCTAGATTATCTTTACCATTATTATGAATGAAACATTTACAACCAAAATGTTTGGTTTTCTATTGTTCCATAGTTCATAAGGAGTTTTCTTAAGGATTGGCCTAATTAAAGCTCTATTAAGAATGTAACATGCCGTGTTTATAGCTTCCGCCCAGAAGTACTTTGGTAGGTTGCTTTCACATAGCATGGTACGGGCCATGTCTTCTAAGGTTCTATTTTTTCTTTCTACAACTCCATTTTGTTGTGGTGTCCTAGGTGCAAAGAAATTATGATGGATGCCATTTTCAATGCAAAAGTTTTTGAATAAATGATTTTCGAATTCAGTGCCATGATCACTTCTAAGAGACACTATGGTGTTGTTTTTCTCATTTGTGACCTTCTTGAAGAATTTCAAAAATATTGGAAAGGTCTCATCTTTATGAGCTAAAAATAATACCCAAGTGTATCTAGAATAATCATCTACAATCACAAGACCATATTTCTTTCCTCCTAGACTAGTGGTTCTAGTAGGTCCAAAGAGATCCATGTGAAGTAGTTCAAGTGGCCTAGAAGTGGAAACAATTTTTAGTTTTGAAAGAGTTTCTAGTTTGTTTTCCAAATTGACATGCATCACAGATTTTGTTATTTTCAAAATCTAGTTGTGGAAGCCTTTTACTAAATCCATTCTGATTAATTTTGAAATTAGGTGCGTGCTTGCATGACCTAATCTACGATGCCACAGCCATCCAATCTCATTCATATTAGCATTATTAGCAACTAAGCAATGATTACTAGTGGACAAATTGTCTAAATCAATCAAGTACACATTGCCATTTCTATTTCCAATAAATACAATGCTATTATCAATGGGATTAGAAACAGTGCAAATAGAAGCTTCAAATGATACTTTGAAACCTTTATCACACAATTGGCTAATACTAATTAGATTATGCTTTAAACCATTAACATATAAGACATTTTCAATAAATGTGGAGGGAGTTATTTGAATTTTACCAAATCCCATGATCTGGCCTTTGCCATTGTCACCAAACGTAACAACTCCTCCCTTTTTGCTTTCAAGGGTGATGAATTGATCCTTGTCACCCGTCATGTGTCTTGAGCAGCCACTATCGAGATACCACTTTCGCTTTGATCTTTTGGCCGCAAGACACTCCTGCAAAAATGATCAAGTCTTATATTTAGGTACCCAAGCCTTCTTGGGTCCTTCATGGTTAGTAGCAATAAAGATTGTTCCTTTTGGAACCCATATTTTCCTTCCTTTACTACTTAAATTCTTGTTAATTTTCTTAAAATTACATTCAAAGGCTTTGTGTCCCTTTTTGTTACAATAATGACATAAAACTTCATTTTTATCTTGTTCTTTTCTAAAGAAGTTTTTGACATACTTTTGTTTTATGTTAGGCCTATAACCTAATCCAGCCTTATCAAATATAGCTCTTTGATTGCTCAATAATAAATTAAGTTTTTCAGAACTATATGTAAATTTATCAACTATATTTTTATATTTATCAACTTCCTTCTTTAATCTATCATTTTCATTGGAAATTGATCCTTTTTCTTTAATCAAAGCTTCATTTTCTGATTTCAATTTTTCAACTTCATGAGTAAGATTATCTTTTTCGTTGACAAGATTTAGATTATCATTTTTCAATGATTTGTTTTTCTTTTTCAGAACCTTAAAATCTCTTACTAACTCATTAAATGCATCATATAATTCTTCAAAAGTGAAATCATCATAAGGTGTTTCAGAACTTACCTCAATGTCGTCGTTTGCCATAAAGCAAATGTTGGCAACTTCCTTTTGTTCCTCCTCGGAAGAGGATTCTTCACTATCACTCCATGTTGCAACATAAGCTTCTTCTTCTTCTTGTAGACTTTCTTCAATTGAGGACAGTCATATCTGAAATGCCCCGGTTTCTTACACTCATAACATATTAAGGGCTCTTTTTCTTTTTCTTTGTCCTTCTCTTTCTCTTTTTCTTCTTCCATTTTTGTTCCAGACTTTTTCTTGTGGAAGGGTCTCCTTCTTTGCATGAACCTTTTGAATTTCTTTGCAAGGAGTGCAGTCTCCTCATCATCATCACTGCAGCTTTTCTCACTTTCTGCAGCCTTGAGGGCAATAGTTTTCTTCTTCTTGACTTCCTCCTCTTGATGTTGTTTCATAGTCAGCTCATGAGTCATTAAGGATCCAAGTAGCTCCTCCAAAGGTAAAACATTTAAATCCTTGGCTTCTTGGATTGCAGTCACCTTCGCTTCCCATGATCTTGGAAGTGACCTAAGAATTTTACGCACAAGTTCAGAATTAGTATAAGTCTTACCAAGACTTTTCAAGCCATTACAATATCAGTGAATCTTGTGTACATGCATGTAATTGTTTCAGTTTGTTCCATGCTAAATAGTTCATATTTATGCACCAAAATATTAATTTTTGATTCTTTTACTTGATTAGTACCCTCATGGGTAACTTCTAATCTATCCCAAATTTCTTTTGCGGAAATACATGTAGAAATTGATTAAATTCATTTGCATCCAATGAACAATACAAAACATTCATGGCTTTAGCATTGAGCTGAGCCAACTTCTTATCATGTTCATCCCATTCCGTTTCCGGTTTAGGAATCACCATGTTGTCTACTCTAATTGTGGGTGTGTGTGGACCATTAACTATGATTCCCCATAAGTCATAGTCAAGTGCTTGAATAAAAATCTTCATCCTAGCTTTCCAATAACTATAATTAGTTCCATTAAATAAAGGAGGTCGATTAGTGGATTGACCTTCTAAATAAGATGAGCTAGCTTGAGCTGCCATTTGGATCTTTAGCTCTTGATCGTTAGACCAAATTCAAATGAGCACTTGCTCTGATACCAATTGTTGGCCCAGATGGCAACCCAAGAGGGGGGGTGAATTGGGTTCTTAAAAATTTAACCTTTTAAAACGATTGGCTTTGGAATACACAAGATTAAGTGCAGGATAATATTAACCACAAACAAAGAGATAGAGAGAGAGAATCAAAACATGGCAAACACAAGGATTTTATAGTGGTTCGGTGTATCCAACACCTACGTCCACTCCCAAGTACCACTTGGGTCCACACTATAATCTACTAGATTACAGCCGAGTTGTTTTACAAGCTCACAACTCAAAACTTGTTGTTTCCCACGGGATCACAACGAACCCAGCTGGTTTTCCGGGCTCACCAGCACAAAACCCAAACCCAAGCTAATCTAGCTTGACCCGAGGTATACTACCTCCACTAATTCAATCCCCCTGATTGAACTAGCAAAAAAAATGAGAATAGAGTTTACAATAATAAAAGCTCCTCAAATGAGCAAATATTCAATATAAATAAACAAGGTTAGAAAAGCCTGTTTGAAGCAGAGTTGATTTGAGCTTTTCTTCTTTTCTTCTTTTCCTCTTCTCCTTTGAGATGTTGAATCAGGCCTCAGCTCGGATTCTTCACAAAGATTGCAGATGAGAAGTTGGAAAAAACAGGGCTTTTGGCTCTCTTTTTCTTCTTTTGAAAATCCTTCGATTTTGAACTTGAATGCCTTGGATTTCTCTTTGAGCTTTCTGGAGTTGATGGATTTGAACTTTAACTCTTTCCTCTTGATTTCTTGCTCAAGACTTCTCAGATTTTTCAATTTGTTTTCTCTCTATTTTTTTCTCTCTTCTTTTTTTTTTTAAACGGACGGACTCCCCTTTTATAGATTCTCTTTAATCCATGATTAGGTGAAAAACTAGCCATTATTTTTCCTTGGATTCCTCCTACACACAAGAAAAGTAGCCGTTAGAGATTAGGTGAGAAAATGTTACCGTTGGAGGCCGTTCTGACACTTTAAAAATCCGTTCCTGACAGGTTGGAGTCGGCTCCAACTTTTCAGGTGTCGGCTCCAAGTCGAGTATCCAAAAATAGAAAGTAAAAGTTCATTGAGGAGTCGGCTCCGAAAAAGGTAAGTGTCGGCTCGTCGCATTCGGGAGTCGGCTTGGAAAACTGTAAGTGTCGGCTCCAGAATAGTCCAAAATATGCTTTCTGTTCTCGTATTGGAGTCGGCTCCAGAGACTGTAAGTGTCGGCTCCTGAAATCAGGTGTCGGCTCCGAAACTCTGAGTGTCGACTCCTGACCGTGCCAAAAATCAGGAAAGCATCTGATCCGCCATGGGGTCGGCTCCAGACCTTCTAGGTGTCGACTCCAGGCTCTGAATTTTGAAACATACTTCTGGCAATTGATTCAAAAATGTTTCTTTATCCTTTTTGATTGATCAAATCTTTTTAAGCCCTGAAACACTTGTTAAATCTATTAGTAATAAAATGAATATACTCATATCTTTTATTAATCATCAAAATCAATAATTGGGTCAACATGTTGGGAAAGCCATGCGTGGCCAACGACCAACCGGTCGCCGCTAAGGGATGGAAATCAGAGTTCATACCGACGGCGGACTCCATGGCTTCAGCCCTCCTTTGGGTGCGGCTGCCCAACCTTCCTCTAGAATTCTGGAATGATAAAATCTTGGGAGCTATTCTGGCACCGGCGGGCCACTTCGTCTACTCCGACTCTGCTACTCATATGAAGAACAGGGGGCGGTTTACATGGGCATGCGTGCGAATCGATCTTCGAAGCCCGCTCCAGCCGAGAGTCAGAGTTCGGGAAAAGGGATCACCCTTCTGACAACAATTTCAATATGAACATATCGAGGGAATCTATCCCAATTGCGGGTCGCTGCACCTCACCAGCCCCTGTTCGTCATCGCCTTTGCCCACTGGTCTAGAGAAGTCATCACAGGGTTCAAATTTCGGCCCCAGGATGGCGGCCATTCGCCAATGGAGGTCTTCCTTTGGCCACCCACCAGAGCTGAAGAAGAAGAGGAAGACCCACTTTGATCCAAACTCTGCTGCAGCTGATCTGTGATCGGCTTCAGTTCCGCGCTCGGCCCCGTTGTCAGATGGCTGACAAGAGCTTGGGAAGTTGGCTTGCCGGCGCATTCAGAAGTCAGGCAAGGCCCTGGTCATAGTTGCCGAGGTCCCAGAACTGATTGTCGCTAGGATGAAGGAGATTGAAGGCTTGTTAGCGGGTTTTAGTGGAAATAGAGCCATGCCGATTGAAGGACTTTGTGCCGGTATCAGTGAACCAGAGAGGGCTGAAATTCAGACTGAATGTTTTGGCCCTCAGCTAAAATTGAACCAAAAGTTGACCACTAAGAATCCATTTGCCCTACTTGGTACGGACAAATGGGTAGGTAGGCCCGTGGCTTGTAGAGATGCCAACCCAGGTTCCTCAAAGCAGGCCAGGCCCAAGGAGACCCAAGCCTAGCGGATTGTCTCCAAAATTGAAAAATGAAAAGGAAAAGGGGTAGCTTCTACTTCAAATATCACAAAGGACAAATTCACTTTTACAGTTTCTCTGAACCCAGCTCGGGGTCCTATTGTTTCGGCTAGTAGGAGTGATCAGACTTCTTGTAGCCAAGGTACAATCCCTGTAGGGGATAAGGTCCAGTCAACTAAGGTGAAGGGATGATGCCATGAGTCGGTAGTCTCTTGCCTTAAAGTGGCAATCCAGGGGCAAGGCAATGATTCCATGCTCTCTGCTAAGTCCCTCCGGATTGTAGAGACTGTAGCTGAGACTGGAGCTCAATCGGAGGATAATCAATTGATGGACTATACTACTCAAAAGAAAGAAGGTGGTACCCTGTCTAGTGGGTACCTTTCTGATAATGCTATGTTGGAGGATCAGGTTGGGCCCTACCCTTTCCCAATTAGTAAATGAAGATTCTAATCTGGAATGTTAGAGGAGCTCTAAAACCTTCTTTTCGATCCTCTTTTGGAAGACTGATGCAACTTCACAATTTTGATATCTGTGTTCTTCTAGAAACTCAGTTATCGGGAGACATCCTAGCCCGATTTAGGAGACAGGTTGCTAGATCTTGGTCTTCTTATGCTGTGGAGTCAAAGGGTCTATCTGGTGGGATTATGGTCATTTGACGTAACACCACTATTACGGTGGATGCCTTTCATCAGTGCAAACAATAGATTGCTCTTGTTATCTCGAAGAAGACTTTCGACCCTTGGCTACTCTCAGGTGTTTATGCTAGCACTGACTTCAGAAAAAGGCATGTCCTATGGTTTGAGATACTCTCTCTTCTTGCCCAGGGTTTTCCATCCATCATTGCTGGTGATTTTAATTGTATCACAAGCGCCAAAGAAAAGAAAGGTGGTAGACAGGTTATTGATTCAATGGACATTTCTGAGTTCAGAACCTTTATCTCTTCAATTGGATTGCTGGATTTGGGATTCTCGGATCCCCAATTCATCTGATGTAACAATCACTAGGGTTCGGCTCGTGTTTAGGAGAGATTGGAATGAGCCATGGCCACAGTCCAATGGCTTCAAAAGTATCCTTTTGCTACCATTACTCACCTTACCAAGATTGCCTCCGATCACTGTCCCATTCTAATATCTATTGAGGTTGATTTTCATCAGCGGAGACAGTTTAGATTCGAGCAGTTCTGGACTTCCTATTTCTCGGCTAGATCCATCATATCCCAGGTTGGCATATACTTGTGAGAGATAATGTTATTTATCGACTTTCTAGGCATCTGGAGTTAGCGAGACACAGGCTTCCTAGACGGAACAGACTGGAGGTTGGGGACATAGTGAAGAAAATAGAGCACGTGGAAGCAGATATTGCTACCCTCCAAACCAGAGAGGATCAGAAAGGTTGTCTCCCTAATGCTGACCTCACTTCTCTCCGACCTAAGCTCACTCTTCACCACTCCCTTCTTTAGCAGTAGGAGACTTATTGAAGGTAAAGGTCTAGAGTTCAGTGGATTCGAGATAAGGACCGCAATACCAGATTTTTTCAACAGGCCATCCTGAAGCATCATGCTGCCAACAGGATTTGGCGATTAGTTGATGAGGAGGGGCATTATCAGGAGGATATTCTAGTCATCCAAGATCAGTTATTATATTTCTTCTAGTCCATATGTACTAAGCATTCTGTTGATAAGGCTCCTATTTTTCGGGTTTTACCCTCCAAGAAGGTCTTTGCACACGAGAATGACCTTTTTATCAGGCCGATCATAGCAGATGAGATATGCTTGGCCTTATGAGATCTAGGGCCTGATAAGGCGTCTGGACCTGATAGGTTTTTGCCTTTTTTTTTCTGCCACTATTGAGATATTGTTGGCCAGGAGGTTGTTCATGCCATTCAGATTGCCTTCCAATCCAAATCCATATCTGTTGACTAGAATCGGACTTTCATCACTCTTGTGCTTAAGCGTATCGATTCTTCTATCCCTCAACACTATTGGCCCATCAGCCTGTGCACTACCTTGTACAAGGTCTATGCGCACCTTTTCGTCTTCCGCCTGCGAGATGTGATTCCATATCTTATCTTTGCTGAAAGGAGGCTTTTATTAGAGGGCGGAGCATTTTGGATAACGTCCTTATAGCTCAGGAGTTTATGCATGATCTTTAGAGAGCCTTAGCCAGACAGTGTCTCATGGCTATTAAGCTTGATATGGAGCGAGCCTACGATAGATTGTGATGGGTTTTTTTATACCGAACTCTTCATGAATTCAGATTTGATGGCCTATTTATTGATTGGATTATGGCCTACATCCAGAAGCCATCCTTCTCTCTGATTATTAACAGTAATCAAACCGATTTCTTCCACTCTGCTATAGGGTTAAGACAAGGATGCCCATTATCCCCTTTTCTGTTCATCCTGGGTACGAACGACTTATCTCGTGCATTCTATCAAGCACAGTAGATTGTCGCATTGCCCCCTTTATGGCGGGCCCCTCAGTCTCTCATCTTCTTTTTGTGGATGACTGCATACTTCTAGGCCAGGCTACTCTTCATAATGTGGCTAGTTATGCTTCCATTATTCAGTGCTACTATCAGGCTTCTGATCAGAAGGTCAACTTAGAAAAGTCTACAATCTGCTTCAGTCCAAAGACCACCAGGACAACTAGGGAAGTCATATACCAAACCTTGGGCATCTTTACTAAGGCTGATCGGCTATCATACTTGGGGATCCCTATTATGGGAAGATGTCCTTGCATTAGTGATTACACTAATATCGAGCGACGAGTCCGTGATCGCATTGATGGTTGGCAGGTCACTGGTTTATCCATGATGGGAAAGATCACTCTTATCCACTCGGTTCTTACGTCCCTTCCTCTACATCTTCTATCTAATGCTACCATTCTGATTACTTACCTAAGGAGGATAGAGAGATGCTTCAGAAACTTTCTTTGGGCATCTATGTAGGATGGTTACGGTATTCATCTTCAGGCATGGGATTTGGTATGTATGCCACTTCATGAAGGTGGTCTTGGAATTCAATCACTGATAGTCAGGAGAGAGGCTCAGATTGCTAAACACACTTTGTGGTTTCTTCTTGATTCACACTGTCTATGGAGCTCCTTTAAGCGTGCTAGATATGGTGACTGGACTCTTTCTATGGACTCTCAGCCTACCTGTGAGTATTCTTTCTGCTGGAAGAAGGTTTATCGGTATGCTCCGACTATTCTGAATAACATTTCGTGGATGATTGAAGATGGCTCTTCGATTGATATTGTTTAGGATACTTGAATTTCTGATCTTCCCCTTTTCTGATGGCCTACTTTTATTAGCACTGATGTTCCGAATAGCATGAGGGTTAAGGATTTGATCACTTAAGATCCCTCCTCCTGGCATACCCCCATGATGACCTTTTATTTGGGGAGGAGGTTTCTCGGCGGATTCTTTCTATTCTGCTCATCTTGAGGCATATAGCCGATACGAGATTACGACAGAGAACTTGTCTTTCTAGAGCTCCCACCAGGGACCTTATGAAGGTGTATAGACCACGACCTCAGGGCACGAGGGATGCTGCTTGGATTTGAAAGCTCTCTATTCATCCTAGGGTCTAGCTCTTCATATGGAAGGTTGTATGGGACTATCTTCCTACTTATTCCCTTCTCTCTGGGAGAGGACTGTCCATCCAGATGACTTGCCCTTTGTCTGGGTAGGAGGAGGAGACTACATACCATGCCATCTTCATCTACCCCAGAGTGAGCTGAATCTAGCCGAGGATAGATTATTACTATAGGGTGGATGATACGGGCTCTTCACAATCTCCTTTCCTAGATGATCTTTGGAGGACCACCCAGCAAAAGGGCGCCCTTTGGGCAGTTATAGCCTATCAGATCTGGTTATCGCGGAACATGCTTATCTTCACTGATAATGCTATATATTTTCATAGGATTGTGTGGAAAGGTAGATCTCTATCCGCGGAATTTGCACTTCATCGCAATGGTACTGATTTTAGCATCTCTGTCCACTAAGGTTTCCCTACTGCTTCGGCAGCGAACTAGCATACAGTTTTTATCTCTTGAAAGCCCTCCCCTCCAGGGTTTATCAAAATCAACTTTGATGGAAGTGTTTGGAAAAGATTAGCAGGTTCAGCCTTTATTATTCGAGGGATTAATGGAGCTTTGCTGTCGGCGACAGTTTTGGCATCCTAGACTCCTCTGTCCCTATAGCTGAGCTTTATGCAACTTGGGCTGGTATTTTCTATGCTGCATGGATTCTTCGTGCTCATAGCCTTTTCATTAAGGGAGATTCTCTAACTGTCATCCGGTGGCTCCGAATGGGAAGCTGCAACCAAGTCCCCATCAATCCCCTTCTCCTCCATATTTGGTCTGTTCTTCAGGAAGTTCACAAAGTCCAGATTCAGCATATCTATCGAGAAGCTAATTTAGCGGTAGACTGGATGGCAGCCTCTGTGGCTCATTATGCGAAATTTTGGATATTGAATCATGGTGACCCATGTCCCCTTGTCCTTAAGCAAATTTTGTATTCTGATATATTTGGGCTAACTCGTATTAAGATAATATGATCATCCATCTGTACCACAAAAAAAAAAAAAAACTTAAGGAGGAGGAGGGGATGGCACGTAAAAAGAGAGGTGAGAGGGAGATAGGGGATTCAAAGGACATAACAAAAAAAATAGAGGCAGTACTATTTTTATCTTGCAATAAAATAAACATATAATTACCCTGTATGCAAAGATCCATGCCTTGCAACTTATATTTAGCGGTTTAGTTTTGCATTTCCAACTACTAAAATAGTTCTTTATTTGTAATTTGTGTATTGTAATCTTATCCTTACAAGATTAATGACCTATATAATGCTATATTGAATTAGAGATTTCATACATGTTGCCATGATCATGATCAATTTTTTTTTAAAAAAATTATCACTATCATGATAGTTGATTCTGTTTTATTTGATGGCAATACTTGCATTAAAAATGTGATTAACCGAGGCAACTTATATTATAATAAGAGATTTAGATGTGGCCAAGAAATGTTTGTTATTTAAGTTGACGAAAGAATAAAAGATTAGGTTTGCATTTTCAACTCCCAAAATAGGTGTTTCTTAACGCTTTATGCATATTATAACATCATCATCCTAACAATAACTTTTTTTTAATAAGAAAGTGCAGACTTTATTCTCGTTGTCATGATAATGATAAAGATTTTTTTTATTACTATTATGAGAGCTACTCCTATTGGTATTATGACAAAGCATATATAAAAAGAGTGATTAAGCAAGATAAACTTTTGTATTTGCTTATAAAATTAAATGCTCTAGTTGAAGTAAGGATGCAAGTCAATGGGACAAGACTTAAAACCGAAAAATTAATTATAAAAACTAAGATGACTTTAAGAAGTTTCATTGAGATGATTGATAAACATTATTCAAAAAATATTTTTCATGATTATTATATTTTTTTAAAGAAATTTATAATTTTTTTTAAAAAAGTAAAAAGTCATTATGAACCCTAAACTACTACACTAGCAACTGTCTAAAGGCAAATAATACCTATAATGATATATAGTGCAAAAATACTATCACTATGCTATGGTTTTACATGTAAAGATCGCATTATCTTGAACATCATTTAGTGTTATCACGTGTTAAATCTTTAGATGTTATCTGAATATTACATCTATTAATTTTTTAAAAGAATTATATTAAGCCTGCATAAAAAATTCTATATTTAGTGTTCGGTAAACTTCTATTGGTTTTTCATTAGGATTTTTTATTTTTACATTTATTTTAATTTGTTTTGCTTATTTTAGTATCACTTTTTCTCTTATCCGAATTAGGGATATTTATGAACTATTTTTTTCTTCATTTTTTATCCATGCTTCTTGCATCAATTTTGATTTATTGATAAGAAAAACTAATTATTTAAATGACCATGATTATATCATTTCATGTTTGGAGCAAATATTGCTAGAATATTATAAAAATTCAGTAGTTGTAGTAGCCACCAAAACACACGATTCTTAATTGCATGATTTTCTCAATAAAAAGAAAACAAATCATGAGGAATTGTATCTTTTTGAATCTTATAATTCTAAATATTCAAGTTTTATAAGAGGCTTGCTTGTATCTACCCTTCTTTGGGGTTAATGAACAAATATTGTACATCGATAAAGACATGAAGGGGAGAAGGATGGGATAAGTGGGATGTTACCAATTGTTAACGGACTAAACCACAAGATTAAGAGGCTTTTCTATGTGATAGTAATATCCAATAAGGTTTCCGATAACATGCTTACTGGAATTATTTGAAACTCTACGTTGAAGTTATATGCACTTTTTTTTTAATCAAATAAGGATTCCTAGGACTAGTTCTAATAAGTTCAAACCATAAGCAAGTAACTGGAAGCTTGAATTTTTTAAAACTAATTTTAACAAAGAAAAAGAACAAAGTAGTGATGCTAGAATATGTAAATATCTAAAATTTACAACAAAACAAAGTGAAAGGATTTTGGGATCTATTTAGAAAAATTATAGATATAAAAAATATTTTTATTTTTTTAAAAAAATTGTTGACCCCAGATTAATTTTGATGATTACAAAACAATTAGGCAATTTTAAGCTTGATACAGGGAAGTTCGATCGCCTTGCAAGTAAGTATCTTTGTGCAAAATTTCATTGGTAAGAAAGTACTTCATTTAATTTGCTTTGAATATTTTTATTAGCTTGGGAGTTAACTGGTTAGCTAACTTGTTATTCCATTTAGCTAGCTGGCACAACTCTTAGCTAGCTGATACATTGTCTTAGTGCTTGGCCGAATGATCTTGTATTTTAGCAAGTTGGTTAGCTAGCTTGTTAGCTAGCTGAAGTTTCTTCAGCTAACTAAAATGCTCGTCACAGTGCTTGGACGAACGCTCTATAAATTTAGCTAGCTGGTTGGTTAGCTTGTTAGCTAACTAGAATTCATTTTAGCTAACTCTAGTTGCCTGTAAACTCTCCTGGCCGAACAGTTTCAAATTTTAGCTAACTATGGAGCTAGCTGCCAGGCCTTCTAGCTAGCTAACGTTTCTTTTAGTTAACTGCTAAGCTAACTATTTTATCCTGGAGCTAACTGGTTAGTTAACTATTTTTCACAGGTGAGCTTGTGGCCGTGAGGTTTGAAAATTTAGTTAGCTGAGGAGCTAACTCCCTCTCTCTCTCGTCGTTTGTTTTCTCAGCTTAGCTAACTGGAAAGCTAGCTATCTTTTCGTTAGTTAACTGGAGAGCTAACTAAGCTGGGCGGTTTCTATGCTATTTTTGAAATTAGTTAGCTAGTTAGCTAACTGGCTATCATTTAGCTAACTACTGAGCTAACTCCACTTCTTCTAATATCCCTGCAGTCGAGAGCTTTAAAATTTTAGTTAGATGGAGAGCTAACTAGCAATGCACGGCTCTTTCTTCTGACTTTTTGATTTTTCTATTAGTTAGCTAGAAAGCTAACTATCGATTGATTAGTTAGCTGGTGACCTAACTAAGAAATCTACACCTTTTTCTCCTAGCGTTTACTTTTGCTATTTGTTAGCTAGAGAGCTAACTAGCAATCTTTTTAGTTAACTAAAGTGCTGCCTCTGGACGTCTTTTTCAACCGTGGCCTCTCTTGTGAGCTAGTTGACTAGCTAGCTGAGGATTATTGCTTAAGTCTTGGCCGAATGGTTTCTTGGCTTTAGCTGCCTGAAGTTATTTCCAGCCAACTACCACCTGAGTTCTTGAGTTTGCTTTTCCTCTCTTACTCTTTCTCTATTGCTATTTTAAGCTACACTTAACTTTTGGATTTTTGAATTTTTGCAGTGCTTTTCCTTCCTCAAATGGAGATCAACATTCAATGCTTAAGGGAAACATTTATAACGGTTATATTTTCTTCCCGTTTTTATTTCCATTTGCTCCTAATGTATCTAACGGATATTTTTCTTGTTGGATGTTTATAAAAAAGTGGGATCTAAAGCACACCATGATGATTTCAAAAAAAAAAAGAGTTTTCAAAGAGAAAGAAATCCAAGAAAAGAGCTTATATTGCATATTATTTGAGTGGTTGTTGCTATGCATTCAAGTTCATTCATTGCTCCAAAAAGTCATCTGGATCTTTGAAGCTTTTCAAGCAATCAAGACTTCAGTTACTTCGATCTCGTTCATTTATTCCTGAGTTTATTGCTTCAAAAATTGTAAAGTATATTCTGAATATTTGCTCATTGTGGGAGCTTCTCTTTATCATTCCTTGATCATTTTTGTAAAAGGGTTAGTGTTAACCCTGATTATTTTGGGCTTCCTTGTGCCTTGAAATAAGAGGACTAGCCTAGGTTTGGCTAGGGGATTTGGCTTCCTTGTGCCGTAAATAAGAGGACTAGCCTGGTGTAGCTAGGGGTTTTTGGCTACCTTGTGCCGTATAAACAAGAGGGCTAGCCTGGTTTGGCTAGAGGTTGTAATCGTTGTGATACGATTAGTGGAATTTCCAAAGGCTTTGGGGAGTGGATGTAGGTGCTGAGTTTGGCACCGAACCACTATAAACTTCTGTGTGTTTGTGGTTGTTTGATTCTCTACTGTTATCATTATGTGTACTCCACTACACCGCTGCAAATTAAAATTAGGGTTTAAGCACATACTTGCATAGTAATCAATTTTTTAATAACCCAATTCACCCCCCTCTTGGGTTGCTACATCTGGGTAACAAGTGGTATCAGAGCAGAGTGCTCTTGATTTCTATAGCTTTGATTAGCTTGGAGCCAAAGATCAATAGTAATCCAAATGAGTTCTATGTTGACTGAAGGACAATCAACTAATAGACTACCTTTGTTCAATGGAACAAATTACACATATTGGAAAGCTCGAATGAAAATCTTCATTCAAGCACTAGATTATGATTTATGGGGAATCATAATTAATGGACCACACACACCTACTATTATGATTGAAAATATTAATATTGCAAAGCCTGAATCAGAATGGGATGAGCAAGACAAGAAATTAGCTCAATTAAATGCTAAGGCTATGAATGTTCTTTATTGCTCTCTTGATGCAAATGAGTTTAATCGCATATCTACTTATATGTCTGCTAAGGAAATCTGGGATAGACTTGAAGTCACCCATGAGGGTACAAATCAAGTCAAGGAATCTAAAATAAATATGCTTGTTTATAAGTATGAATTATTTAAGATGGATCATGCTGAAAATATTACTGATATGTTTACAAGATTTACTGATATTATTAATGGATTGAAAAGTCTTGGAATATCTTATGCTAACATGATCTTGTTAGAAAAATCTTAAGATCTTTACCTAGGACATGGGAAGCAAAAGTCACTGCAATTCAAGAAGCAAAATATCTCAACACTTTATCACTTGAAGAGTTGGTCGGTATTGGGAATTGTATCCTAAAGCCAATCATTTGATGATTGTGCTGATGTAAATTGTATATAAATTGATATATTAATAAAAGTTATTTGGTAGTTTATTCATTACAAGAACATCTTCTTAATACTCCTGAAAGTGATGAAGCCCTTAGGATCTTCCTCACGATAAAGAAGGATTTATCTTAGAAGGTCCTTAAAAGAGTTCGCGACCAAATGATATACTATGACAGGGCCATAGTACTATCAATTATAGGACGTTGTATATCATATTTGTTGGTTATCCTCTTAACCAAAGAGTGTAGAGACACTGGTATGACATACAGGTGAAAGTGTAGGAGTACATTTCACCGAACGTGACTCATTTTCGGATACTCTGCTGTTAAGAGTTAATCCGAGAAGATATAGGTATAAGTATCCTTCAGACCTGAGGATCACAACCAGTGGCTTACAAGAAACTCATTTTACTTAGGTGCGGACCACCTGGATTTCTAATCTAGCTACGAAAGGTTACTGGTTGTAGTCAAGTACTTGTGGTAATTAGTTGTGGATCAAGATGGAATTTGACCTATCCCATTAAAAGGAGAAATGCTTGTGTTTCAATTTAGCAAGACCTTGGCCAAGGCACTTCATGTGAAAGTTACATGATCACTAAAGTTGAAATCACTTTATGGATTTGCTATTTAGAGTTGACAGGCTCTTAAGCCATCCTTAGCATTTGTGGTCAAGAGGATGAATTATACGGTAACTGTTTCTTAGGGTTCTTGGAGTTTGCTCGGCAACTCTTCGACCTATCCGGAGGTCGGGTTCTATTGCTAGATGGGCACTCGATTAGTATAGAAAGTTGTTTCTATGCTACCGGCTTAGGTTCGAACCTAGAGAGTCACACGCATAGAAGTTTCCTAGGATGATCTATTTGCTGATCAACGATTAAGAATCGTATATGATTTAATTAATCAATTTGATTGATTGAATTATCTCAATTGGGTTAAGTACAATTGAATAAGATTCAATTTGGTTTAAGTCGATTAGAAGGACAAGTCAATTTCAAATATTGATTTGAAATTAGACTTGATTTGAATTTAAATAGATTCAGGACTAGCCAAATTTGATTTGGGCTTGGACCATGATCTTTGTGGGTTAAGTCAAATAAATTCATATCAGAACCCAAACCTCTCGAATATGGACTCATATGATGAGATGGCTAAAATCTCATCTTATGAGATAGAATTTAATGCATGACATTTATTTACCGAACGTCGGATTTATCCTTCGTCTCTTTGGTTTTCTCCGAACAATGGAACTAAACCAAACGCCGCGACTCCTTGGTTTTCTCCGAACGCCGAAATTAAACCAAGCACCGCGCCTTCGGCGTCTCTTCGCTTTTGCCAAATGATGGATTCTTAAATGTCAGATTTAAATGTCAATGCTAAATCTAGACTATAAATAGAGGGCATTCCCTCACCAGAGAACACAGAACAAAAATAGAACAACAATACACAATTTGTCGTGGATTGTAATTCTAAATTATCATGGATTGTAATTCTAAAATGTTAGAATAGAAAATCCTGGTGATTCTGGTGTTCGTAGAAGCCTTGTGGATCTTGGAGGAAGATTCAAGTGAGAGGATTCAAGATCAGCAAAGCTATTTTTCCGCGAGCTAGCACTCCTGAAATCTGATCATTTGGGGCTTCGCGTGGATGATACTAGAGGTCAGATGATTGAATGGCTGCAGAGCGATAAGGATTTACCTACTGTTCTTAAGGTAAGTGATTTGATCCCTAGATCTTAAGGCAGGCTTCAAGATAATAGTGTGACTAGTCATCTTGAAGATCAAGATATGATCTTGATATTTTTATATGCATATTTTAGATCAAACGACCCTGAATATATAGACAAAGATATGATCTTGATGCATATTAGATAGATTAATATGTAATCTTTTAATTTTCACAATGATAATAGTTATCAATTTTAATAAAAATATGCATGCCTCGGAGACTATTTCTCTCTACAAATGGTATCAGAGCAATGGTTTCGTTAATGATCTAATTTATTGCATGTAAATTAATATTCTCATTAATTATGTAATTATGGCTAAAACTTATCACAAGGCCATATGGTCACAGGTGGATTGAAAATCCGAATTACCCATTCAATGAGGTATTCTTTGACATATTGCCGTGCAATTGTTTTATCGTTGATGCTTTGTTTAAAGAAAATTTAAATTGTGCTTTGGCATCAAAACATAGATTACACACACTCTCAAAAGATATTTTATACATATTGATGTTGTATAAAACCATAATATTTGCATGTTTAGTATAAAAACATAGATATGATATATGATGGCATGATGTCTATGTTATAAAACATACAAATATTTATGAGAATTTTATTTGAATGTCAAATATTAGTTCATAATTTTTTTTTATAGATATGATCTAAATATAGGAATTATGAGTAGTAACATTATGCTTGATTGAAATATATGACATGTTAACATGAAATATATTTAATCATTTGGGTTAGCTAAATCGGGTCCATAAAGGGTTGGACTCTAAGGTTTAAATCAACTGGACTAAAAGAGTATTTGTTCAAATCTAATTAGATTAGGTTAAGAATGCTCTAAATCAAACAATAGTTGTAGTTGATCAAGTCATTCTCTTTGATTAAACCAAATGGAAGTAGATTAGGCTCCGTGGTTGAGCATGAATCTATTAGATGGTCAAATCAGAATTGGTTAACCATATGATGTCAAGGTGGTATGGCAAGTTACTCTAGGAGCAACGATCGAATGGTTTTTAATTGGGAGCTACTCGTATTGATGCGTCTTTAACGAGTTAATGGCATATCCCTCCCATCGATCTCTCTCACCTGGTCATTGTGGTGAACCATTTATGATTCAGATCATTTACCTGATTCGGGTTGACCCATGCCTGTAAGGATATCAGTATGACTGATTTAGGTGCCACTTAACCTGACTTAATCTTGTTTTATTCTACCGATTTCATAGATTCAGTGGGAGAACTTGATTAGTCAATTTATCTTCATATTATTAAAATCCTCTAAAATTATTAGGTCCTTAAAATGAAATAGTTATATGATAACTAGATCATAGCCTCCCATTAAGGTGGGAGATAATGAGTCCGATGTCTTGATAATCATTGGAGGCACTCCATGCCTGGTGCTTGTCAACCATCAGAATTATCATTCATTATATGATAAGTCAGCGTAACTATTAAATAAACAGTCAGGTGAGCCGAGCTTCACTCGGGCTTGGTTGTCTATTGATAGGTTACACTGATTATATCATTTAATGGTTGGACCTAACCAGAACTTTCAGTGGAGGCACTTCATGCCTGCTGAAGAGTACATGGGGCAAAACTGAACACTAAGAATTATTTGGGAAAACAATTGGTTTTGAACCTACTCTTAGATGCATATGGGTTAGCCAAGCTTCACTTGGGCCTGTATGTAGTTTATGTAGATCTTAGTGCCCGCTAAAGAATTAAGAATAATTCTTCAAATTGGGGTGTAGAGGCTGCCAATTTGAACAAAATAGTGGGAGAATCTTTAGACTAAAGTCCAAGTCTTTAGAATGAATCAATTTATATACTAATAAACTTTAGTTTTTCCTTATGCAGAACATGGCCACTAATTTATCATTAAGGTCCCTATTGGATAGTGACAAATTGAATGGTTCCAATTTCAATAGCTGGTTCAGAAAACTTAAGATCGTCCTTGAGCATGAGAGGATTCTATATATTCTGAATAATCCTGCACCAAAGATACCTGATGCAAACACCCAAAGTTCTGAGAGAGACACTTATCAGAAGTGGCTCAATGATAGAACTAGCATGCATTGTATCATGTTAGCAGCAATGAACGATGAATTCAGTCGCTGGTTCAAGAATGCTTAGCCAGAAGAAGTCATTCAAGCATTGAATGAATCTTTCGGCACACCCGACGATGTTGAAAGGCACAAGACTAGTTGTGCTATTTTCAATGCTCGAATGAGAGAAGGATCTCCTATCACTGATCATGTATTGTACATGATCAAGAAGATAGAACTCCTAAGCAAGCTCGGCTTTCCCTTACATGAGCAGTTGGGAAAAGATGCGATCCTGAATTCCTTGCCTCCATCCTTCCGACCTTTCCTTACTCATTTTCGAATGACAAAGCCTGCAGTCAACTACCACAGTTTGTTGGGGTTGTTACAGAACTTTGAGAAGATAACCAGCTCTCTAAGGGTTTGGTTAATGTGGTTGAAGGATCTAAGGTAGGGCATAAACCCTTTGGGAAAGGAAAGAAGAAAAAGAATAATAAAAGGGTGCAACATGCTAGGACATCTATAAGGGGTCAGATGCAGAAGAAGAAAGTTAATAAAAGTCAAGCTGAATGCTTTCACTGCAAGATGCAAGGGCACTAGAAGAGGAACTGTCCTCTTTACATTGCCACACTTGATCCAAACAGGCCAAAGAAGAAAAAGGAGCAAGATGTTTCTCAACAAGGTATTTATATGATAACACCTTATAATTTTTCTATATATGATAATCAGACCTGGGTATTGGATACTGGGAGTCCTTTTAACATTTGCAATTCATTGCAGGGACTACAGGTCACCAGAAGATTTGAGGACAATGAAAGATTCCTAAATGTCGGTGATGGAAGATTAGTTCCAGTACTGGCATTAGGAGTTCTTGAAATAGTTTTCAATATAAATGTCATTATACTAAATGATTGTTATTTTTGCCCAACGTTCTTATTGAACGTAATTTCTGTAGGCCTTCTGGCCAAAAATAATTATGAAATTTCAATAAAGGATATTACTTTGAATATCATTATGAATGGAGTCACTGTAATGACTGGGCATTTATCTAATGGCATTTATATATTATCACAGCCTGTGAATGTAGTGTACCAATCAAGTAAGCGCCCTAGAACAACTGATGTCACAGATATTTATCTTTGGCACCATCGGCTGGGTCATATCAACAAGAATAGATTAAACAGGTTAACTCAGGAGGGCATCCTTCGAGTTGATGATTGTGAATCATTAACTACCTGTGAATCATGTCTTCTTGGTAAAATGACCAAGTCATCTTTTACTGGAAAAGGTGAAAGAGCTAAAGAGCTATTGGGTCTAGTACATACTGATGTATGTGGACCAATGAGCACTTGTGCCAAAGGTGGATACTACTACTTCATTACTTTTACAGATGACCTTTCTAGGTTCGGTTATGTCTATCTTATGCGACATAAATCTGAATCATTTAAAATGTTCAAACTATATCATAAAGAAGTAGAAAAACAAACAGGAAAATGTATTAAGACCCTTCGATCAGATCGAGGAGGCGAATACCTTTCCAATGAATTTGTGACATATTTAAAGGAGAATGAGATTCTCTCCTAATGGACTCCTCCTGGAACACCGCAACATAATGGTGTGTCGAAAAGAAGGAATCGAACTCTGTTAGACATGGTTCGGTCCATGATGGGTTTTGCAAGCTTGCCAATATCATTTTGGGGAACGCATTAGAATCAGCTTGTCATATTCTTAATAAGGTTCCAAGTAAGTCTGTTTCTAAAACTCCACATGAGATATGGTATGGACATAAACCGGTTATTACCTATCTGAGAGTCTGGGGGTGTCCGGCTTATGTGAAACGTGCAAAATCAGACAAACTTGAACCCAAATCTGACAAATGTTTTTTCATCGGCTATCCGAAAGAAACAAAAGGATATTACTTCTACAATACTGAAGAACAAAAGTTGTTCATTAGTAATAGAGCAGTTTTTCTTGAAAAGGAGTTCCTTAGTGAAGGAACAAATAGCTCTAATGTTGAACTTGAGAAAGTTCATCAAGTAGAAGGAACAACACAAACCAGTGAACCCCTAGAATCTGAGTTGATTAGATCAAACTCAAAACCCATTTTAGATGCACCATTAAGGCGATCTGATAGAGTACCACATCAACCGGATAGATACTTGGGTTTCTTGGTACAGAACGATGATCCTGTTGAACTCGATGAGAACAACGAGGATCCGATCACCTATATGGATGCTATGCAAAGGACTGACTCTAATAAATGGCTTGATGCCATGAAATCCGAACTTGATTCCATGAAGGACAATAATGTATGGAAATTAGTTGACCCACCCGAAGGGATAAAACCCATAGGGTGTAAATGGGTTTTCAAGAGGAAAAGAGGCGCAGACGGAAAGGTAGAGACCTATAAAGCACGTCTGGTTGCCAAGGGGTATCGTCAACGTTATGGTATTGACTATGACGAAACGTTTTCTCCTGTGGCAATGCTGAAATCCATTCGGATTATGCTAGCTATAGCAGCACACTTCGATTATGAGATTTGGCATATGGATGTTAAAACTGCTTTTCTAAATGGTGATTTAGAAGAACAGGTGTATATGATATAGTCTGAAGGTTTATATCTGAAGACGAGTCTAAAGTGTGCAAGCTACAGAAGTCTATTTATGGACTTAAGCAAGCATCAAGGAGTTGGAACATACGATTTGATAAAGTGATCAAATCTTATGGCTTTATTAAGAATAAAGAAGAACCTTGCATTTATAAATGGGCTAACGATTCTGTTATTATATTTCTTGTATTATATGTGGATGATATTCTCTTAATCGGGAATGATATCCCTGCATTACAAGGAATAAAGACATGGTTATCATCACAATTCTCCATGAAAGATCTGGGAGAAGCATCATACATCCTAGGGATGAAGATCTATAGAGATAGATCTAAGAGGATGCTAGGTTTATCTCAATCTACGTACATTGACACAGTGCTAAAGAGGTTTAGCATGAAGAATTCCAAGAAAGGCTATCTTCCGATAGGCCATGGAATTCATCTTTCTAAGAAGGATTGTCCGACAACTCCTAATGAAAGAGAACGTATGAGTCGAATTCCATATGCTTCGGCAGTAGATCGATTATGTACACCATGACATGTACAAGACCAGATGTGGCATACTCACTAGGAGTAATGAGTAGATACCAATCTGATCCAGGAAAAAACACTGGCAAGTTGTTAAGATAATCCTTAAGTATTTAAGAAATACTAAGGACCAGTGGTTAGTCTATGGAGAGTCTGATTTGAAACTTGTTGGATATACTGATTCCAGTTTTCAATCAGATCATGATGATAGCAAAAGTGTATCGGGTTTCGTGTTTATCCTAAATGGTGGAGCTGTTTGCTGGAAAAGTTCCAAGCAACATACAGTGGCAGATTCGGTGTGCAAGGCAGAGTACATCGCTGCATCAGATGCTGCGAAAGAAGTTGTGTGGCTGCGAAAGTTCATCTCCAAGCTTGGAGTGACACCTTCCATAGATGAACCAGTCATGTTATACAGTGACAGCACTGGTGCCATAGCTCAAGCAAAGGAACCATGAGCACATCAGCGCACCAAGCACATACTGCGCCGGTTTCATCTTATTCGAGAGATAGTAGACCGAGGTGACATAAATCTTCAGAAGATTGATGGAAAGGAAAACCTAGGTGACCCATTTACTAAAGCACTCAGCATCAAGGAGTTTGACAACTATAAGTTGAAGATGGGTATTAGATACTGTAATGAGTGGCTTTAGGCTAAGTGAGAGTTTGTTGGGAATTGTATCCTAAAGCCAATCATTTGATGATTGTGCTGATATAAATTGTATATAAATTGATATATTAATAAAAGTTATTTGGTAGTTTATTCATTACAAGAACATCTTCTTAATACTCTTGAAAGTGATGAAGCCCTTAGGATCTTCCTCACGATAAAGGAGGATTTATCTTAGAAGGTCCTTAAAAGAGTTCGCGACCAAATGATATACTATGACAGGGCCATAGTACTATCAATTATAGGACGTTGTATATCATATTTGTTGGTTATCCTTTTAACCAAGGAGTGTAGAGACACTGGTATGACATACAGGTGAAAGTGTAGGAGTACATTTCACCGAACGTGACTCATTTCCGAATACTCTGCTGTCAAGAGTTAATTCGAGAAGATATAGGTATAAGTATCCTTCAGACCTGAAGATCACAACCAGTGGCTTACAAGCAACTCATTGTACTTAGGTGCCGGACCACCTGGATTTCTAATCCAGCTATGAAAGGTTACTGGGTGCAGTCAAGTACTTGTGGTAGTCAGTTGTGGATCAAGATGGAATTTGACCTATCCTATTAAAAGGAGAAATGCTTGTGTTTCAATTTAGGAAGACCTTGGCCAAGGCACTTCATGTGAAAGTCACATGATCACTAAAGTTGAAATCACTTTATGGATTTGCTATTTAGAGTTGATAGGCTCTTAAGCCATCCTTAGCATTTATGGTCAAGAGGATGAATTATACGGTAACTGTTTCTTAGGGTTCTTGGAGTTTGCTCGGCAGCTCTTCGACCTATCCGGACATCGGGTTCCATTGCTAGATGGGCACATCGATTAGTATAGAAAGTTGTTTCTATGCTACCGGCTTAGGTTCGAACCTAGAGAGTCACACGCATAGAAGTTTCCTAGGATGATCTATTTGCTGATCAACGATTGAGAATCGTATATGATTTAATTAATCAATTTGATTGATTGAATTATCTCAATTGGGTTAAGTATAATTGAATAAGATTCAATTTGGTTTAAGTCTATTAGAAGGATAAGTCAATTTCAAATATTGATTTGAAATTAGACTTGATTTGAATTTAAATAGATTCAGGACTAGCCAAATTTGATTTGGGCTTGGACCATAATCTATGTGGGTTAAGTCAAATAAATTCAGATCAGAACCCAAACCTCTCGAATATGGATCTCATATGATGAGATGGCTAAAATTTCATCTCATGAGATATAATTTAATGCATGACATTTATTTACCGAACGTCGGATTTATCCCTCGTCTCTTTGGTTTTCTCAGAACGACGGAACTAAACCAAATGCCGCAACTCCTTGGTTTTCTCCGAACATTAGAATTAAACCAAGCGCCGCGCCTTCGGCGTCTCTTCACTTTTGCCAAACGACGGATTCTTAAATGTCAGATTTAAATGTCAAGGCTAAATCTAGACTATAAATAGAGGGCATTCCCTCACCAGAGAACACAGAACAAAAATAGAACAACAATACACGATTTGTCGTGGATTGTAATTCTAAATTATCGTGGATTGTAATTCTAAAATGTTAGAATAGAAAATCCTGGTGATTCTGGTGTTAGCGGAAGCCTTGTGGATCTTGGAGGAAGATTCAAGTGAGAGGATTCAAGATCAGCAAAGCTATTTTTTCGCGAGCTAGCACTCCCGGAAATCTAATCATTCGGGGCTTCGCGTGGACGATACTAGAGGCCGGACGATTGAACGGCTGCAGAGCGATAAGGATTTACCTACTGTTCTTAAGGTAAGTGATTTGATCCCTAGATCTTAAGGCAGGCTTCAAGATAATAGTGTGACTAGTCATCTTGAAGATCAAGATATGATCGTGATGTTTTTATATGCATATTTTAGATCAAACGACCCTGAATATATAAGCAAAGATATGATCTTGATGCATATTAGATAGATTAATATGTAATCTTTTAATTTCCGCAATGATAATAGTTATCAATTTTAATAAAAATATGCATGCCTCGGAGACTATTTCTTCCTACAGTCGGTTCTTTGATGACTCATGAGCTTCAGCAACGACAACATATCGATGAAGATGAATCAAAAAAGAAAAGAACTATGGCTTTGAAGAGTGTAACTCAAGAAGATGAAAGTGAAGAAACCACTAGTGACAGTGAGAAAGATGATGAAATGGCACTTATTTCAAGAAAATTTAAAAGGTTCATGAAGAGAAAGAAATTTGGAAAAAGAAAACAATTTGTCAAATGAGACCATAGCAAAGATAAGAAAAGAGTGAACCTTCTACATGCTATGAGTGCAAGAAACCTGGACACATCAGACCAGATTGTCCACTATTAAAGAAAGGATCTAAAGGAGTAAAGAAGAAGGCAATGATGGCTACTTGGAGCGACAGTGAAGCAACAAGTTCAGAAGATGAAGAGAAAACTGAAGTTGCAAATGTTTGCTTCATGACTGATAATGATGAGGTAAGCCCTAACTTTTTAGATTACTTTACCTTTGATGAATTATAATGTGCATTTTATGAACTTATTGATGATTTTGCAAATTTAAGTTCAAAAAGCAAAGAATTGAAAAATGAAATCAAAAATCTTACTCTTGAGAAAGAAAGGATTTCAAAGGATAATGAATCATTGTTAAAGAAAAACCAAGATTTGAAAAATGAAGTGGATAAATTAAAACCAATTGTTGATAGATTTAGTCTAAGTTCAGAAAAATTGGAAATGATTTTAAATAGTCAAAGAGCTATTTACAATAGAGCTGGTCTTGGATACAATACTTTTGAAAGATAAAAAATTTTAAAAATATTTATGAGCATGCTGATGATTCTACTAAAATTACATGTTTTAAATGCAGAAAAATTGGACACAAAGCTTATATTTGTCAAACACAAAAGCTAAGAAAAATATGGGTTCCAAAAAGAACCATCTTGACTAACCCTAAAGGACCCAAGAAAGCTTGGGTACCTAAAACAAAAATTGAAATTGTGTATGCAGGTGTGTCTTGCAACCCGAGCAATTAAAAGACAATGGTACTTGGATAGCGGGTGTTCAAGACACATGACCGGTGATGAATCGTAATTCATCACTTTGGAAGCAAAAGATGGAGGTGTTGTTACTTTCGGTGATAATGGCCAAGGAAAAATAATTGGCATTGGAAAAATATGTATCACACCTTATGCTTATATTGATAATGTTTTGCTTGTGAAAGGACTGAAATACAATTTACTTAGCATTAGTCAACTATGTGACAAAGGATTTAATGTAACTTTTAAATCATCTCTATGCATTGTTAAAAATTCTGCAAATGAAAACATGAAATTTGTTGGTCATAGGCATGGTAATGTATACATTGTTAATTTAAATGATTTGCATGATCAAAATATTGATTGCCTAGTTGCTACTAATAATAAAACTGATAATAGTTGGTTATGGCATCGTAGGCTAGCTCATGCAAGCATGGATTTACTATCTAAATTAATTAAGAAGGATTTAGTACATGGTTTGCCAAAACTTGCTTTTGAAAAAGATAAAATTTGTAATGCTTGTCAATTTGGAAAACAAACCAGAGTTTCTTTTAAATCAAAGAATTTAGTTTCAACCACTAGACCTTTGGAGTTCTTGCATATGGATTTATTCGGTCCTACAAGAACAACTAGTCTAGGAGAAAAAAGATATGGTTTTGTTGTTATTGATTATTTCTCTCACTTTACATGGGTTTTATTTCTATCTAGTAAAGACAGAGCATTTTCAGCATTTCAAAAATTATTCAAAAGAATTACAAATGAAAAGAATTCTTCTGTTTTGTCGATACAAAGTGATCATGGAAAAGAATTTGAAAACAAACCTTTTGAAGAATTTTGTAATGAAAATGGAATTGAACATAATTTTTTGTACCAAGAACACCACAACAAAATGGAGTAGTTGAAAGAAAGAATAGAACATTAGAGAAAATGACGCGTACCATGTTGTGTGAAAGCAATCTTCCAAAATATTTTTGGGCAGAATCTATTAACACTGCATGTTATGTTTTAAATCATGCATTAATCAGACATGTTTTGAAAAAGACTCCATATGAACTTTGGAAAGGAAGAAAATCTAATATAAGTTACTTTCATTTTTGGATGCTGATGTTTTGTATTAAATAATGGAAAATCAAACCTTGATAAATTTGATGCTAAGTCTGATGAAGGAATTTTTTTCGGATATTCTTTACATAGTAGAGCTTTTAGAATATTCAACAAAAAGACTAGTAGTTGAAGAATCAATTCATGTTATCTTTGATGAATCTAATGATCTTCCATCAAGGAAGGGAAAAGGTATAAATGATGCAGATGACATTGAAGATCAATTCAAGGACATCACACTGAAGGATAAGAACGACACAGATACACAAAAGGTAAATGGAGAAGCGAATGCTGACCTACCTGAAGCCTCACAAGGTAATGATGAATTAGAAAGAGGATGGAGGTATGTTCTCAGTCATCCCAAAGATCTAATTATTGGTGATCCTTCTCAAAGAGTTAGAACTAGGTCATCATTTAGAGATGCTTGTAATAACTTAGCATTTGTATCTAAAATTGAACCTAAATGTTATGATGATGCTAAAAATGATGTTGATTGGATTAATGCCATGCATGAGGAACTTAACCAATTTGAAAGAAATAATGTTTGGACTCTTATTGAAAGACCTCATGATCATCAAATTATTGGAACTAAATGGGTTTATAGAAACAAATTAGATGAACATGGTAATATAATTAGAAATAAGGCAAGATTGGTAGCTAAGGGTTATAATCAAGAAGAGGGAATTGATTTTGATGAAACTTATGCCCCTGTTGCTAGATTAGAAGCTGTTAGTTTACTTCTTGCTTATGCTTGTTATATGATTTTTAAATTGTATCAAATGGATGTTAAAAGCGCTTTCTTAAATGGATACATTGCTGAGCAAGTTTTTGTGGAACAGCCATCCGGCTTTGAAAATCACTTGTTTCCAAATCACGTTTTCAAATTGAACAAGGCTTTATATGGTTTGAAACAAGCGCCCCGGGCATGGTATGAAAGATTAAGCAAATTCTTGATTAGTAATGATTTTATTTTAGGAACTATGGATACAACTTTATTTATTAAAAGACAAAATGAAGATATATTAATTATTCAAATCTATGTTGATGATATCATATTTGGTGCCACTAATGATTCTTTGTGCAAAGACTTTGCTAAGCTTATGCAGGGAGAGTTCGAGATGAGTATGATGGGTGAGCTGACCTACTTCCTCGGACTACAAATTAAACAAAGCAATGATGGAATCTTCATAAGCCAATCCAAATATACCAAAGAAATGATCAAGAAGTTTGGCATGGAGACATCCAAGAGTATCGGTACCCCTATGAGCTCATCATGTAGACTTGATCTTATGATTCTGAAAAATATGTTGATTTAAAATTATATAGAGACATGATTGGATCATTATTATATTTAACTGCTAGTAGGCCAGATATTTTATTTAGTGTTTGCATGTGTGCAAATATCAAGCAAATCCTAAAGAATCATACTTACTTGCTGTTAAAAGAATATTTAAATATTTAAATGGAACAATAAATTTAGGTATATGGTATGATAAACAATCTAGCATTAACTTAATAGGATACACTGATTCAGACTTTGCTGGATGTAAAATAGATAGGAAATCAATCACTGGAACCTACTAGTTTCTAGGTGTTAACTTAATTTCATGGTTTAGCAAAAAGCAAACTTCAGTAGCACTGTCTACGGCCGAGGCCGAATACATTGCAGCTGGAAGTTGCTGTGCTCAAATTTTATGGATTAAGCAACAGCTAGAAGATTATGGTATTAAACAAAAGGCTATACCTATAAAATGTGATAATACAAGTGCAATCAATTTAACTAAGAATCCTATTCAACATTCTAGAACTAAACATATTGAAATTAGACATCATTTCATTAGAGATCACGTAAATAATGAAAATATTGTTATTGAATTTTTAAGTACTGAAAATCAAATTGCTGATATTTTCACTAAGCCTCTTGATGAAACAAAATTTTATGAAATCAGAAGAGAATTGGGAATGTTTGATCCAACCATTTAATGAATCAATTAATGAATTGATATGATATCAAATTGATGTGACATCTTTTAAATCAAATAAATTAAAGGAACATCATTAAATGCTTGAGTATGTTGTAATGCTTTAAGTCTTTTCATCTTTATGAATGCCAACTGTTATACTCCCATAAATTCATCCACCAACCAGCCGATTGAAAGCTTTTTCTTTTGATGGCAATTAACTGACCAGACAACCAAACAGTCATCTGGCCAGCTAACCATCAAGCCATCTCCCTATATAACCTTTTTCCCAAATGTTTTTTTTTTCAAACCGTTCTTCATCACTTCAAGCCAAGCATCTTCACCGATCATTCTCTCTCCCTCTCTCATCCTCTCTTCATTCCATTAATCCTTTCTTTCCTCCATTCATTCATTCAATCCATCTTGAAGATAGTGGATGGCTCCCAAGAAGAAGGCAGTCGCTAGAGATGATGATTGTGTTGATCTTCGTCGGAAGTCTTCTACTTCTTCATCTCATATCAACTCCCTTCTTGCATCTAAATCCTTTGCTCATGGAAGGTTAGTTGATTTTAACTTCTTAGAACAAGAAGGTTTTAAAATTGGAAAACTTTTAGTTAATCAAGGTTGGGATAAGCTTCTTTCTACTAAGAGACCTATTTATCCTGAGCTTATTAGGGAATTTTATGAAAATATCTCTTTTGGCAGTGGGACTATCTCTTCCTTTGTGAAAAAGACTAAAATCGACCTAGACTACAAAACGTTAGGATGTGCTCTTAATATTCCATCTGATGGTTTCTTAGAAATCCTACCCAGTGAACGTGGATATAAAATAGGTTTAATCCTTAATATTGATGATAATGAAGCCAGTAATATTGAAACTCTAGATGCCAACATGCTATCTGTAGAAAATAGATTGTTTCACAATATCATCGCCAAAATCCTAGCCCCTCGTGCTGCTTTGTTTAATGTAGTAAATGATAGGGACATATGCATAATGTAACATCTTAATAGAAGACCCTGTTGATCTACCTCAACTAATGATGATCGTAATGAAAGAATCCTTGTCTAGATCTAAGGCTGCATTGCCCTACGGAATGTTTCTCACTTATGTATTTGAGTTTTTCAATATTAAGCTTAAGGGAGAAACTGTAGTGGCATTACGTCACTCTGATGTTTTTAATGCTCATTCACTGCACCGTATGGACTTTGCCAAATGGGATGGTATTTGGTTAAAGGTTAGGTCTAGAACAGGTCAGTCTAGTATGCCACCGCCAACTGTGACTCAATCTGCTTGTTCTCCTCAGAACTTCTTCAATTTTGACTTCAGCCATCCGAATCCTTACCTTGCTGCTATGTCTGATGATCAAAATCCTTTTCAATCTGATCCATCCAGTATGAATGCTCCTGGACCTTCTTATCGTAATGACAACCAGGCTCCTGCTCCTCTTCCTATCGTTCGTATAAGTGATGATCAAATTCGCCTTATTATCAATGAATTAACCCTTGCCACTTCTAGTCAAAGCTCTGGAGATAGTGCTTCTTCTATCAATGATCAGACTCTCGTTCCACATATTTCTTCTATTTTTGAAAACATATCTCAGTTTAAACTTATTCTTGAGCGACTTATCCATGATGTGAATATTCTCAATGGAAGAGTTTTTCATCACAATGAATCTATCATGGAGCGGATCCTAAAAGAGATTAATTTCCTAAAAGGTAAGCTTGAGAATTTTGAAACTAAGGCAGAGTGGGTAGAGCACCGAATGAGATCTACAGAGACCCAGACCCGGGATGCAGCAAACGCTGTTGACCATTGGACTACATCCTTCTCAAGGCTGAGTCAACTCATGGAGACTTTCATCACTCTTTCTGCCGCCTCTGCGCCTGATGCTTCTTATTCTCATCTGCACCTCTGGACTCCACCGACATAGCCTTCCTTCGACAAGCCTGGATCTTCAAACAAACCAAATATTTTTTCAGTGCATATTTCTTCTTCTGATGACGACAAGTGATTATGTTTGACTTATGTTGTGACCGTACTTAGTACTGTTGTTTTTGTAATGCATGACTATGTTTTATGACTTGAGACTATGGCATGTAATGTTTGTAATACTCTATTTTTGATCTAAATGACTGCTCAAATTATATGTTTGATCACATCTCCTTGATATATTATACTTAAATTTATTGCAAAACTCTTCAAACTTCTTTTTGATTAATGACAAAAAGGGGAGAAGATTATTGCATACATTAAGGAATGGAGTAAAGTAATAACTCCATATATTCAGGGGGAGAAAAAGATTTCACTGATTTAGATTGATAGGGGAGAAATTAAATATTTTTCTGATTACACTCCTGTCTACTTCCTATATTTGCTCCTTGTGCTTAAAGGTTTTGTCATCATTAAAAAGGGGGAGATTGTTGACCCCATATTGATTTTGATGATTACAAAACAATTAGGCAATTCTAAGCTTGATACAGGGAAGTTCGGTCACCTTGCAAGTAAGTATCTTCGTGCAAAATTTTATTGGTAAGAAAGTACTTCATTTAATTTTCTTTGAATATTTTTTATTAGCTTGGGAGTTAACTGGTTAGCTAACTTGTTATTCCATTTAGCTAGCTGGCACACCTCTCAGCTAGCTGATACATTGTCTCAGTGCTTGGCCGAACGATCTTGTATTTTAGCTAGCTGGTTAGCTAGCTTGTTAGCTAGCTGAAGTTTCTTTAGCTAACTAAAATGCTCATCACAGTGCTTGGCCGAATGCTCTATAAATTTAGCTAGCTGGTTGGTTAACTTGTTAGCAAACTAAAATTCGTTTTAGCTAACTCCAGTTGCCTGTAAACTCTCCTGGCCGAACAGCTTCAAATTTTAGCTAACTATGGAGATAGCTGCCAGGCCTTCTAGCTAGCTGACATTTCTTTTAGTTAACTGCTTAGCTAACTATTTTATCCTGGAGCTAACTGGTTAGTTAACTATTTTTCACAGGTGAGCTTGTGGCCGTGAGGTTTGAAAATTTAGTTAGCTGAGGAGCTAACTCCCTCTCTCTCTGGCCGTTTGTTTTCTCAGCTTAGCTAACTGGAAAGCTAGCTATATTTTCGTTAGTTAACTGGAGAGCTAACTAAGCTGGGCGGTTTCTATGCTGTTTTTGAAATTAGTTAGCTAGTGAGCTAACTGGCTATCATTTAGCTAACTGCTAAGCTAACTCCACTTCTTCTGTTATCCCTGCAGCCGAGAGCTTTAAAATTTTAGTTAGCTGGAGAGCAAACTAGCAATGCACGACTCTTTCTTCTGACTTTTTGATTTGCATGTTAGTTAGCTGGAAAGCTAACTATCGATTGATTAGTTAGCTGGTGACCTAACTAAGAAATCTGCACCTTTTTCTCCTAGCGTTTACTTTTGCTATTTGTTAGCTAGAGAGCTAACTAGCAATCTTTTTAGTTAACTAAAGTGCTACCTCTGGACGTCTTTTTCAACCGTGGCCTCTCTTGTGAGCTAGCTGAATAGCTAGCTGAGGATTATTGCTTAAGTCTTGGCCGAATGGTTTCTTGGCTTCAGCTGCCTGAACTTATTTCCAGCCAACTACCACCTGAGTTCTTGAGTTTGCTTTTCCTCTCTTACTCTTTCTCTATTGCTATTTTAAGCTACACTTAACTTTTGGATTTTTGAATTTTTGCAGTGCTTTTCCTTCCTCAAATGGAGATCAGCATTCAATGCTTAAGGAAACATTTATAACGGTTATATTTTCTTCCCATTTTTATTTCCATTTGTTCCTAATGTATCTAACGGATATTTTTCTTGTTGGATGTTTATAAAAGGTGGGATCTGAAGCACACCATGATGATTTCAAAAAAAAAAAGAGTTTTCAAAGAGAAAGAAATCCAAGAAAAGAGCTTATATTGCATATTATTTGAGTGGTTGTTGCTGTGCATTCAAGTTCATTCATTGCTCCAAAAAGTCTTCCGGATCTTTGAAGCTTTTCAAGCAATCAAGACTTCAGCTACTTCGATCTCGTTCATTTATTGCTGAGTTTATTGCTTCAAAAATTGTAAAGTATATTCTGAATATTTGCTCATTATGGAAGCTTCTCTTTATCATTCCTTGATATTTTTGTAAAAGGGTTAGTGTTAACCCTAATTATTTTGGGCTTCTTGTGCCTTGAAATAAGAGGACTAGCCTAGGTTTGGCTAGGGGATTTGGCTTTCTTGTGCCGTGAAATAAGAGGACTAGCCTGGTGTGGCTAGGGGTTTTTGGCTACCTTGTGCCGTATAAACAAGAGGGCTAGCCTAGTTTGGCTAGAGGTTGTAATCGTTGTGATACGATTAGTGGAATTCCCAAAGGTTTTGGGGAGTGAATGTAGGTGCTGAGTTTGGCACCGAACCACTATAAACTTCTGTATATTTGTGGTTGTTTGATTCTCTACTGTTATCATTCTGTGCACTCCACTACACTGCTGCAAATCAAAATTAGGGTTTAAGCACATACTTGCATAGTAATCAATTTTTTTTAATAACCCAATTCACCCCCCTCTTGGGTTGCTACATCTGGGCAACAAAAATTAAGTTCAGATTTAAGTTTAGGAATGGAGACCTCAATCTCCGCTCCATCTCCATTCCTCTTTAATTCCTTCAAACCCATCTTGAATAGAATAATTTTCTATGAACATCTAATTTTTCTATCTTTATTTCCATCCCATCTTGAATAGAATAATTTTCTATGAACATCTAATTTTTCTATCTTTATTGCCATCGATCTACAGTAGTTCAATCTAAAATTTTAATTATTAGGATATTAGTAATTTCTTATTGGAAGGAAGATTATTAAAAAAAAAGAACTTTCTTTTTCCTTATTAGATAACTCCTTTTTTTATTCAATAACTTAATTACTTTTCACATCTATTTAGGATGATAGTCCTTTTTTTTAGTTACTATTCATTTACAATCTTGATGTGATAGACATTGGATGAGAGAATTTCTTGAATTATTTAAAAGAAATGATATCCTTAAAAGAAAAAAAATACTTGGACCTCTTTGATTTTTTTTTTCAAATTGTATGATAAGAGAAACTATACAAAGTTTTAGTACTCCTAGTGGTGAATATTACAATCCAACAATATCTTATAAGAATATTTGGAACTTATTGAATATATATTATGGGTAACATCTTATATTTCACGTGTGCATGACACATGCATGTTACCGCTAACGCTTTTATTGATGCCAAATCACCGTCCTCGAGTGCCCACAAGCGTCCGATTGTCTTCTCTAGTGAGCTCGGGATCCTTCGGCAAGCCTTTCGCACACGTGAATCGAATATTCCGATGGAGATCCTTCGACACTCAAGTCAGTGCTCTGGGCAACAACCGTGAGCTTGAGAAAGCTCGAAAGAAAGAGAGAGGCTTAGAGCTCTCTGTGAGCAAGAATGAGCGTTTAGGAGTGTAGTGAGTTATCAGTTACTTCGTCGGAGGTCCCTCTTATCCATTTTATTGATGTTTGGAGTCTGTGAGACTTGGGGCATGATTACTTATCAGAGCATTTATGATGGTGGCAGCAATGACAGTAATGACAGGGCTTGCTTCTTAGTGGTATGTCAGAAGTGCAGGCCATGTCCCGTTAAGTATGGGTGACTGCATAGTTGGCAAGTACTGCTTGGTTTGGATAGCTATTGCAAGCTGCTGCAGGACATGGCCGACCGTTACGACGTTTACCAGATGTGTTCCTCATGCCACACTTTCATTGCCTTGTGCGGACAGTGATGGGCGATAAAGTCAAGCACGTGGGCCCCATAGTGTAGCCGCTGAGGCAAAAGATGAAGCTTGGAGTTGAAGCCAGCTCTGTCCCTTTTAGAGCATTGATTATAGAGTACATGCATGTCACTATTTATGCCCTTGGATGAGCTCTAAAGAAGGCCGTAGGTGAACACTTGCATAGCACTATTCATGGTCGAGTACTGTTCATGGCTGAGGCCGAGGATAAGGGGGCCAAGCACTGTTCATGGCCGAAGTTGAGGCTGAAGAGGCCGAGCACTGTTCATGGCCGAGCACTATTCATGGCCGAGGGGAAGAGGCCTAGCACTGTTCATGGCCGAAGGGAAGAGGCCGAGGTCGAGGCTGAAAAGGCCGAGCATTTTCATGGCCAAGGCCGAGGCTGAGAGGTTGAGCACTATTTATGGCCGAGGCCGAGGCTAAAGAGGCCGAGCACTATTCATGACTGAGGCTGAGGTGGCCGAGCACTGTTCATGGCTGAGGTCAAGGCTGAGGGTGCTGAGCACTGTTCATGGCCGAGGCCGAGCATTGTTCATGGTTGAGGGGAAGAGGCCTAGCACTGTTCATGGCCGAGGGAAGAGGTCGAGGCCGAGGCTGAAGAGGCCGAGCACTGTTTATGGCCGAGGCTGAGGCTGAGAGGTTGAGCACTGTTCATGGCTGAGGCTAAGGCTAAAGAGGCCGAGCATTGTTCATGGCCGAGGCTGAGGCTGAGGAGGCCAAGCACTGTTCATAGCCGAGGCCGAGGCTGAGGGGGCCGCGCACTGTTCATGGCTGAGGCTGAGGCTGAGGGAGTCAAGCACTGTTCATGGCCGAGGGGCTATCTTGCTGAGGCCGAGGGCCTATCTAGCTGAGGCCGAGGGGGTGTCTTCCCGAGGCCAAGGGGTTGTCTTGCTGAGGCCAAGGGAGCGTCTTTTCGAGGCCGAAGGACTGTCTTGCTAAGGTCGAGGGGCTGTTTGGCTGAGGCCGAGGGGGTGTCTTCCCGAGACCGAGGGACTGTCTTGCTAAGGCCGAGGGTTGTCTAGCTGAGGCCGAGGGGGTGTCTTTCCGAGGCCGAGGGGCTGTTTGGCTGAGGCCGAGGGGGTGTCTTCCCGAGACCGAGGGAATGTCTTGCTAAGGCCGAGGGGTTGTCTAGCTGAGGCCGAGGGGGTGTCTTTCCGAGGCCGAGGGCTGTTTGGCTGAGGCCGAGAGGGTGTCTTCCCAAGGCCGAGGGGCTTTCTGGCTGAGGCCGAGAGGGTGTCTTTTCGGGGCCGACTCTAGAAATGATTGGTTCGACCTCGGTGAGATTATCGTTGCCCATGAGGCTTATTGGCCCCATCAAATGCCCCCAACACTCCTAAGTTTGTGTGACCACATGCCTTACATCCACCAAGCGAAAGGAGTGTAGGAATTATAATATCTTTCTTTTGCACTTGTCTCTGCATGCCAGCTTTGGATAGTTTTCGTCTGTCTTGTGTAGACTTGTGACCACGTTTGCATGCTCTCTTATGCTTTTGTCTGCTCAAAGACTTTAAGTAATGTTGGAGGTAAGTTGATTATCTTAGACTGGCTGGGAGTAGCCAGTAATCCTCTCCCAATGTAGGGTCTGGAAGTGGATGCCCGTCAACTGTGAATTGGGAAGTTGGCCTCTCCCTACTGTGAGCTGACTTTGGGTCTTCTACTTTTGACATAAAATTTGGAGATGGGTGCCCATCAATTGTGAGCCGGGGAGTTGGCCTCTCCTTACTGTGAGTTGACTTGGGGCTTCTTCTTGAATGGCTGAAAGTGACCAACAATGTGTTGCAAGTGTAATTTAAACAAAGGTCTTACCTGGTCGGCCGTTGGCCGCCGCAGCAGGGTTGGGGCCGCTGAGGCTGTGATGATGCCGTCAAGGCTGTCGTAACACCGCTAAGGAAGATATAAGGCTGTTAGGGCTGAGATGAAATTGTTGAGATTGTAATGAGGCCATGGAGGCAAAGAGATAGAGCCGCTGAGGCTGATAGAGCCGTTGAGGCTGCAATAACACCGCTAAGGCAGATATAAGGCCGCTAGGACTGAGATGAAATCGTTAAGGTTGTAATGAGTCTGTGGAAGCAAAGAGAGCCGCTAAGGCAAGGTTGAGTTCGTCGAGATTCTTTTGAACCCTGGAGGGTGACCTGAGAGTTATTGAAGTCGTTAGGTGCCTTTTAACCCCAAAGGATGACCTGAGAGTTGCTAAAGTCGTCAGATGTTTTTTAACCCCGAAGGGTAACCTGAGAGTTGTTGAAATTGTTAGGTGCCTTTTAACCCCGAAGGGTGATCTGAAGGTGCATGGATCAAACTCAGGTACCTTTTAATCCCTAAGGGTGACCTGAGGGTGCATGGACTAGACTTAAATGCCTTTTAACCCCGAAGGGTGACCTGAGGGTGCATGGATTAGACTCAGGTGCCTTTTTTCTTTTTGCCGATGATCTTCGTTGTCAACGCTGGAGTCAGCTTTTGGTGCTGATCTGGCCTCGGGCTCTGGTGCCAACACTGGGTTGATCTTCAGTGCCGAGCTAGCCTCGGGCTTTAGGTGCCAATGCAAGGTTGGTCTTGAATGCCGATGCAAAGTTGGTCTTTCCTACATGATATTTTTAAGTATCAGTGAGAAGAAAATTTTATCAAAGTGTAGTGTACCTGGCTTTTGTAGCCTTTTTGGCCTTTGTGTCATGTTTGATGTCGATCCGATTGGAGGCCTGAGATCTTTTTCTTTCATAATCGGTCCAGGAGCGATCGAAAATAGCTAAGAGTTGGAGGCCGCTTGGACAGGGTCAGAGACAGTCAGAGGCATCCAGAATACACCGTCCGGGGCCAGTACATGGTTGCAGACGTCCAAGGTGGTTGGGCAAAGAGCTTGGAGCCGAGAATAGGATGCCAGGGGGCCGGCACGAAGTGGGATAGAGAGCTTTCCTCAGCCTTTTCTGGTGCTGAAACGGGGTATTTTGCGAAGGAAAAGAAGACTATTCGAGAGCAGAGGAGAACCATCATTGTTTGTCTCTTTTGGCATTAATGGAGCCATGACATCCGAGTACAAGGAAGGCCATAATGACCCCTCCGTCCAATGTCCTCTCTTTGTTCTCTTGCTGGAACCAAGCTTCCTTTCCTTCATATGTTAAATCATGTTCATTTAAGTTTGCATGGCATGGCACTAGGCTGGGACTTGGACCACATCCTCGATCGTCTCCCCGCATAGCCAAGCTAGGACCTTGCTGTAACAACAGCCGAAAAGATGTGCCAGATGATGATAATGATGTGGCACTTAATGTGAATGGTTTGGAGGAAGAAAAAGTGGCCAGGGAGGAGTACTGTCAGCTCCTGTTGGCCAAAGATAGCCTCGGGGTTGCACGCCTCTTATGGATTACGACTGTTCAAGTGGAAGAGGCTGTCACTATGAAGCATCTTTGAAGGAATTTGTCTTCTTATGTTGATTTGGATACATCAGCCCGCTAGTAGTCTGCCCCATAGGGAGTCATATTGACTGTAAAAGAAAAGTGCAGGTGCCCTTGCTTGGGGGGGGCCCTTCATGACTGTGGTACTCATTGGCGAGCTTGATAGTATTCTTGTTGGGGAGCTTGAGCTTGATGTTGCTCTTGTAGCCTTCGGACAGCCACCACCAATGTTAAGTCTTGTTGATGGCTACGAGCTGGTTTGCTTGAGTGGCTTGAAGTGAAGATGATGGAGCAGAGAGCTGGCCTCATGTTGCCTAGCTCGTTGAGGGTGTCCCCCAGCATGAATGACAGAAGCTTTTTGGGCTCTTATCATCGTCATTACTTTGATCCACCATTTTGATCTAAAAGGGGACAAGGATCTGTAAGCTAGCATCGCTGACGATCTGTGCTCTGCCCCCTTCCTGGTGCACCAATCTATTGACGCCAAATCAATGTACTTGAGCACCCATGAGCGTTCGGTCGCCTCCTCAAGCATTTGGGAGTGTAGTGAGTTATCTATTACCTCGTCAGAGTCCCTCTTACCCATTTTATTGATGCTTGGAGCCTGCGAGACTTGGGGCATGATCACTTATCAGAGAATTTATGACGGTTGCAGCAATGGCAGCAATGGCAGGGCTTGCTTCTTAGTGGCATGTCAGAAGTGCAGGCTATGTCCCATTAAATATGGGTGGATGCATAGTTGGTAGGTACTGCTTGGTTTGGACAGCTATTGCAGGCTGCTACAGGGTGTGGCCGATCGTTACAGTGTTTACCAGATGTGTCTCCCATGCCATACTTTCATTGCCTTGTGCGGACAGTGATGGGCGATAAAGTCAGACACGTGGGCCCCATAGTGTAGCCGCTGAGGCAGAAGATGAAGCTTGGAGTTGAAGCCGGCTCTGTCCCTCGTAGAGCATTGATTATAGAGTACGTGCATGGCACTGTTCATGCCCTTGGATGAGCTCCAGAGAAGGCCGTGGGTGAACAATTGCATGGTACTATTTATGGCCGAGGCTGAGGTTGAGGGGGCCGAGCACTATTCATGGCCGAGGTCGAGGCTGAGGGGGCCAAGCACTATTCATGGCTGAGGGGAAGAGGCCTAGCATTGTTCATGGCTGAGGGCAAGTGGCCGAGGCTAAGGCTAAAGAGGCCGAGCACTGTTCATCGCTAAGGCTAAGTCTGAGGGGGCCGAGCACTGTTCATGGCCGAGGCCGAGGATGAAGAGGCTGAGCACTGTTCATGGCCGAGGGGAAGAGGCCTAGAACTGTTTATGGCCGAGGGAAAGAGGCCGAGGCTAAGGCTGAAGAGGTCAAGCACTGTTCATGGCCAAGGCCGAGGCTGAGAGGCCGAGCACTATTCATGGCCAAGGCCGAGACTGAAGAGGCCAAGCAATGTTCATGTCCGAGGGGCTGTCTGGCTGTGGCCGAGGGGGTATCTTTTCGAGGCCGAGGTGATGTCTTGCTGAGGCCGAGGGGGTGTCTTCTCGAGGCCGAGGGGCTATCTTGCTGAGGCCAAGGGACTGTTTGGCTGAGGCCGAGGGGGTGTCTTCCCGAGGCCAAGGGGCTGTCTGGCTGAGACCGAGGGGGTGTCTTTCCAAGGCCGAGGGGCTGTCTTTCCGAGACCGAGGGGCTATCTAGCTGAGGCCGAGGGGGTGTCTTCCCAGGGCCGACTCTAGAAATAACTGATCCAATCTCGGTGAGATTACCGTTGCCCATGGGGCTTATTGGCCCCGTCAGCTTTTTTTGTTTCTTTTTTTTAAAGTGTGGGATGCTTTTACGAGCGAGCATGGACTTTTTTTTTCCTTTTTTTTATCATATCTTTCTCTTTGCTGAGTTTGGAGGTTGAAAAATGGTTTCTAGGTTAGGCATGGGTGGCTTAGATATTGACCATAGGCTTTGCTTGGATTTGACTGTATACAAATTTTATACTTCATCGAACTTGATAATATTTTTATTTTACTGTAGCCTGGCTTTGACATGGAGCTACAAAGAGTTCAATGGACAAAGTTGGCTGTGGCCTATGGGTTCTGTTGCGTAGCTTCCGTTGAGATAAGGCGCATGAAGAAAGATGGAGAAGAAGAAGAATAGATGGATATAGAAGAAAAAGAGAATGCCTTTATTTCTTGGTCTTGGTCTATCAGTTACATCCAGAGAGAGCCTTAAATAATCATCCATCTTGGATGATAAAACTTCTCTGCACCAGCTCATAACCAACTCCCTAACAAACTCCCTAAAAGATGAAAGCCAATCCAGAAAACCTGAGCCCAATTCACATAGACCCAGTCCCATAACCTACAATTAGGTTATTAAACATTCTCTCAAAAAACTTCTTTCTAAGCCATACAGGAAAGCACTCAAACCCAAGCCCATGTACAACCATGACTCACATGCTCTCTATTCTTGGGTCATAAGCTGACCCAAATGACTTAGGAACCTAAGAACTTAGGTAGCCTAAGCTCTCAAACATGTGTGACTCACCTGGACTTTGGATGTGCCATACTTGAGCTTACAATCTCCATCTTGGTGCATCAAATTTACAGTAAGCTCCACCTAGTCCATCAATCCCATCAGTGCTCCACATCTGAAAAAGCTATCTTGAGGCAGTACCTTAGTGAGTGCATCCGCTGCGTTATTTTTGGTAAATACTTTCACAAGCTCCAACTCACCATCCTCCATAAGCTTCCTGATTCTGTGGTATCTGATGTCAATATATTTGGTCCTAGCATGATAGGCCGGATTTTGGACCAAATATAAAGCACTTTGGCTATTAGAAAATACCCTGATCACCCTCTATGCTATCCCCATCTCCAGTGCAAGACCTTTCAGTCACATAGCCTTCTTTGCAGCCTCTGAAATATTAATATACTTTGACTCTATAGTAGACAAAACCATCTCTGACTGCAAACTTGACCTCCATGATATTGAACCACCATTCAACATAAAGACATATCCTGTCGTCAACCTACTAGTATCCAAATCACCTCCATAGTAAGCATCAACAAAACCTGCTACTTGATCTTAAGCCTCCATGATCAGTCTAGTGCTATCCTCTATGCCACTATACCCATAGCATATACCAACACTGATTGTGCCAACAAGATATTGGAAGATCCCTTTCAGAGCTCTCCAATGTGCTCTACCCGAACTAGTTATGAACTTGCTAATATGGCTAACAACATATGCAAGATCAGGCCTACAACACACCATAGCATACATGAAGCTGCCTACTCCTAAAGCATAAGGTACTCTAGACATCTTCTCGGCCTCTATCTCAGAACTCGATAACATAGTCTGGGAGAGCTTAATGTGACCGACCAATGGTAATGCGGCTGGCTTTGCACCATTCATACTGTACCTCTCCAAGACCCTCCTGATATAAGTCCCCTGAGATAAGTGAAGCAACCTCTCATCTTTGTCCCTAAAAATTTTTATCCCTAAAATCCATATAGGACTTAAATCCTTCATTTTAAACTCAGCTGACAATGCTGCCTTTAGATCCTCTACAACAGCTTTACTCTTGCATGTAATTAACATATCATCCACATACAAAAGCAAGTATAATCTGGAATTATCTTATAAAATCCAAAAATAAACACAGGAATCTTACTCACATCTATACATGTCGATGCTCCTTACAAAAGTATCAAATCGCAGGTACCACTGATGCGATGATTGCTTCAAACCATACAAGGATCTCTGCAAACGACATACCTTTCTTTCTGACCGTGGTTCTATGAACCACTCCAGCTGCTCCATATAAATCTCCTTCTCCAAATCCCCATGAAGGAAGGTCGTCCTGACATCCATGTGCTCCAGTTTCAAATTATGCACTGCTACAATGCTCAGCAATATCCTGATAAATGTGTATTGTACCACTAATGAGAAGACCTCATTATAGTCAATGCCTTCTTTCTAAGAAAATCCTTTGGCCACTAACTTAGCCTTATACCTAATCTCCTCCTCTGTGGCTTCTTCTTTGCATTGAAATACCCATTTGCAACCAATGGATTTCTTTCCACTTGCCAGTGACACCAACAGCCAAGTCTGATTCTTCTGCAGGGACTGCATCTCTTCCACCATAGCCTGGACCCACCTATCTCTATTCTGGCTTGTCATTGCCTTCTGGTAGGTAACTGGTCCTTCACTGGTAGCCACCAATGCATATGACATGATCTCGCTAAACCTATATCGCTCCGATTGTCGAATGTCCCTCTTTGGCTTATGTAGTGCAATGCCGATGCCTATCTCAGGATGTGACTCATCCCTCTGCTTATCTCTGCCATGAGCATGCATTTGGCTGGTCCCCATATGTGAAGACATATCTGAAGTGTGCTCCACCTGAATCTCATATCCTCCTGACGATCCTACAAAAGATAAAATATAATAAGAGGTTAGTTACTCAGCTGTGCCCTACTAAGCCTCCTGCTGCCCACCCGCGTTCGACTAGGCCTCCGGCTGAACCTTTACCATCTCTTGCTTCTTAAGGACTGAGCTCTCATCAAAAACCACATCCCTGCTGATCATGGCCTTCTACTCTAAGGGATCCCACATCCTATATCCCTTGACTCCTCGCGGATATCCAATGAACACCATTTTTTGGGCTTTGGCATCCAACTTAGTCCGCTGACTGGCATCCACATGTATATATACTGTACATCCAAAAACTCTAATATGGCTGAGCTTCACCTGTCTACCAGACCACACATCCTTTGGTAACCTTCCATCAAGCTTGATATGAGGAGACCTATTCATCAAGTAGGCTATTGTGTTAACTGTGTCTACCCAAAACATTTTAGATAATCCTACTTGCAATCTCATACATCTAGCTTTCTCTATGAGAGTTCGGTTCATTCTCCCAGCCATTCCATTTTATTGAGGAGTTCTAACCACTGAAAATTACTTTTTGATGCCTTCATCTATGCAAAATTTCAGAAACTCCTTACTTGTAAATTCTTCACAGTTATCAGATCGCACCACCTTTACATATCTCCCTGTCTCCTTCTCCACCTCAACCTGCTATGCTTGAAATTTGGAGAAGACCTCTAACTTTTCTATCAAGAAATATACCTAAACCTTTCTTGAAAAATCATCAATCTAAGTCATGAAATATCTAGCCCTATTACTGTCTAAAACTAGAGCTAGCTAGACTCCAAACATCACTGTGTTCTAGCTCCAAGGGACCCGTACTGTGCGCTGAACTGGTGAAAAATTTTACTTTGTATTGCTTGTCCATATGATATGGCTCACAGACCTCTGCAAAACCCTTATCTAAAGCTGGAATCCTCCTATCCTTCATCAACACCCTCATGCCCTACTCTCGTATGTGACCAAGATGGTAGTGCCACATGCGGTATATATTCTGCTAATTGTGCATTGCTGTTGCTGTCTCAGACCCTTCACACATCATAGACCCAACCAACTGATACAAATTATTTTTCAACATCTTTTTCCTTATCACAACCGTGGCACCTTTCATGATGTTGATAGCACCATTCCCGGAATGACAAATAAAACCAAATCCATTCCTCTTCTGGTACCCGAAGGACACTAGGTTCTTCTTCAAGTCAGGAACATGCTTCACATGAGTAAGAGTTCTCACAACCCTATCAAATATCCTAATCCTAACTGTGCCAACTCCTACCATCCTACAAGAATGGTTATCCCCTAATGTCATATTTTTCACATCGAGTTTAGTATAATCTGCAAACCAGGACTGATGCGGTGTATAATGATGTAAGCAGGCTGAATCAAGTGACCAACTATCTATTGTACTTCTGTGTGCATCTGAAAAACCACCAAGAGGTCCTCCTCGACCCCTACATCTTCAACAGTACTGATAGATTCCTTTTTTTCTTCTCTTCTTGAGGTTTCTTCCAAAGAGGACAATTCCTTTTTATGTGTCCAACCCCATTACATTTGTAACGCTTGAACTTGCCTTTACCTTTCTTTAACTTGGATCTGGATCGACCCCTGTGCTTGCTGTCCTCCTTGCCTTTACCGATTCTCTCTCCCATCATGAGGCTCTTCTAAGGTACACCTTTTCCTGTCATCTTTCCCCATTGCTCATTAGATTTTAACACAGACACAATATCTTCATAAAGCAGTGTTTCTTTTCATAAAGCAGTGTAGTAACAAGAGGATCATAAGACATAGGCAATGAACATAACAAGAGAAGAGAATTATCTTCTTCCTTCATCTTAACACCAAGAGTCATCAAATCATTGCATACCTTATCATACTTCTGAATATGAAGAATAATATCCCCGTCTTCTTGCATCCGAAGACTATATAATTGTTTCTTCAACATAAGTTTATTGATATGTTTTTGCTCATGTACAAGGAATGCAACTTGGCCCAAAGACCTTTCGGTTTCTTCTCATATAGGACACTGTATAAAGCCGAATCAGCAAGACATCCTCTGATCGCTGCACATGTCCTCTTCTCAAGAGACAACCAATCCCCTTCTGACATCTCCTCAGGCTTTGATTCCAAAGCAACATCAAGAAAATTCTGCACTAGTAAATCCTCAACCCTTACCTTCCACATGAAAAAAACTTTCTTTTCTATTAAATTTTCAAACTCAACTTTGCTTCCACTACTCATGGTTGATCAGGCCACAAACAATAATCATAGAGATGAATTAAGAAAAATACTTAAAGGCAAAATTTTGGTTGAAATCCCCTCGTTCAGTCTCTTCAAAAAATTTTCGCTTTTTTTTGGATAAGATGCTTGACTTTTTTTACTTGATGCCAATAATCAAATTGCTGCAGCGGTTGCTCTGAAAATTTTTCTTCGTGCCTTTTAGGTTGCATATTTTCATGTTCACAGGGATGATGGCAACTAGAGCGATAGATGGCATGCGGTAAATTATCCTTAAGATATACGATGGGTCGTGGGTCCTTTTTTTTTACTTAGAAGTACACATTCATTGGCCATATTTTCTTGTCCCTTAGTTGATATGGCTCCTTTGGAAACTAATCAAACTATAGTGTGCTGGCTATCAGAATAATGCATGCACTTTTTATATATCGTACGAACATACAGTATAATAATAATTTTTGTAAAGATATGCGTACAAAGAATTACACACTTTTTATTTATTTTCTTGGCCAATTCCATCCATTCAATGTGCACCAACCATTTCCGAAATAAAAGCGTGATCCGTAAAATTTATTATAACGATCCATTAGATATTCATCCCAATGCTTTGCATGAGTTCCATGTGAAGCTACACTGCAGGAAAAAACATAATTAATTTGTTATCAATTTTTGCAATCCATTAGATATTCATCTTCCAATGCCTAATATAAAACACTTAGATTTTATTAAAAAAATAATTGCAAATGCATGCTACTTATCAAGAAAAATGATTACATACGTATCACTTATCAGTTATTAGGTGATTGCTAAATAAAAAATATCTAACAAATTGCATTAAGGATTTATTAATTTGATTTAACTATTGATGACTAATGGATGTTAATCATAGTTAATGTTTAAAGTGTTTGATTGTATTATTATTAATTATTTTTGTTGAAATGTTAAATTATCAACAAGGACATAAAAGAGAGAAATCTACTTGATTAGAATTGACCTACTATTAGAGATTGATGTGGCTAATCATACCTCTTGGCGGCACGATAATAAAGTACATAGCCTTTGAAGTAATGGTAATAATTTCAATCGGCTCCTAGCATCGGTCTCGGCTTCACCTTGGCACCGGCCTCGGCCTCGGCTTTGGCCTCAGCCTCGGTCCCAGCCTCGGCCTCAGCCTTGGCTTCGGCCTCAGCTCCGATCTCGGCCTCAACCTCGGCCTCGGCCTCGACCTCGGACCCAGTCTCGGCTCCAGCCTCGGCCTCGGTCTTGTTCCCAGCTTGACGCTCGACCTCAGCTCTTGGCTTTGGCATTGGCTCTCGGCTTTGGCATTGGCTCTCGGCTTCGGCATCGGCTCTCGGCTTCGGCATCGGCTCTTGGCCTCGGCCTCGGCCCCGACATTGGAACTCAGCCTCGGTCTTGGCTCCAACTTCGGCTCCGACCTTAGCCCTTAACACAATTTTAGGCATGAAACCAAATTCTAATGTTGAACAGATTTAAAGCAACTACCACACGGCCCACTCACCCACCTTCTCCCAAGATCACGGACAGCTGCAGATACTACGCATCCGCCGATATCCGTGGAATGTGTCTAACAACTAGGCGCCAATCTACAAAGCCGATCTTAACAGAGGATAGGATCTGGCTATTATTGCGGAAGGATAAGAGGGACCCCGAGCAGGTATATAAGGGCCGACCCCCAATGAGAGTGGCTCTCTCTCGAACTCTACTTAGAAGAGATTCATGTTCCTCACATCACTGACTTGAGCATCGGAGGGTCCTCACCGAAACCACCGGTCCGAGACTTTTCTTGTAGGTTCTCGGCCGATGGAGATGATCCTATCACTCCTCTGAAGGACTACGAAGCTCTCCTCTCACCCGATGCATCTCAACGGTGATTTGACAACAATAGATTGGTATGCCAGAAGGGGGGCGGCGACGTACGGTAAACAAACGTTCCCTCCCGCATCTGCGATTATTGCAAGGAAGAAGATGGTAGTTACCCGTGCACAGGACGCTTTCACCAGCCAGGCTGCGGGACGCCTATAGCGGGCTGAACAGTCGGATGCCAACCCCCCTGCTCTGCCTCCTAGGCAACTGTGGGCTGAGCAGTCGGAAGCCAACCTCCCTGCTCTGCCTCCCATGCAACCATAGGCTATCCAGGATGATCGGCTCGATGCCTTGACTCATCAGGTGCAAGATCTGATCGCGGTGGTGCGGGGACTGCAGGAGCAAGGCTCCGCTACCATGCCTGCACCACCTCAACCCCCTTCGCCTCATATGGAGGGCCATGGAGCTAGCCGACCTCACCATGGCAGGACCCCTCCGGAGGCCTCCCATCACTATCTCCCGAAGCCTCGTCGCTGGAAGACCTCTAAACGGCAACGGTCTCCTTCCCACCATTCCGATCGTTCTCACCGGCGGCGCGGCGAGAAGGAACCAAGGCACAGCATCCCCTCCACCGACGGCCTTCCCCAACTTCATCCTCCCAATCCTCGAAGGAGGATGTTAGCAGGAAGACCGCTCGTCAAGCCAAGCAACGACTAGATGAATACCATCAGTGGTTGGAGGAGCTTAGCTGAAGGATAACCAACCCGCAATAGATGGACTACAACCATCATCCCCCGCTCTCCTGCCGTATTATGGAGGAGCCGATCCCCACTTAGGTTCCGTCTTCCCCAGCTAGATCCTTACAATGGCACTACAGACCTCCTAGACCACTTTGAAAGCTATAAGGTCCTCATGCAAGTTTAAGGGACGACATACTCTCTTCTCTGTGTGGCCTTCCCAGCAACGCTTTGAAAAGCAGCGCGTGCATGGTATTCTCGTTTGCCACCATGCAGTATCAACTCTTTCAGATAGCTCGATCGATATTTCCTGGCCCACTTTGATGCATGCGGAAGATCCCTTGGGTGGCTGACAGCCTCTTCGCTATCCAGCAGAAGAGCGGTGAAACTCTAAAGGACTTTTTGGCCCGGTTTAAGGAGGCCGCATTGGAAGTATACAACCTTGAGGACTTAGTGGCCATGCTGGCTCTGAAGAGGGGACTCCGTCCTTCCAGGTTTGCTTATTCATTGGACAAAAAACCTCCTCACTCTTATGCCAAACTGTTGAGCCGGGCGCAGAAGTACATTCGTGCCGATGAAGCAGATTCCTCCATGAGGGAGGTTGACAAAGGATCCAGTAAGAAGCCGACATCTTCAGAACCCGTGGGGGCACGGTCTAGAAAGCCGAAATTGCCTCGTTATCCAGATCACCGACCTCAGGCTCTGGTTCCCAAAGAGCATTTTACTCCACTACTTGCCTCGATATCCCACATCCTGCTGAAGATCGAAGATGAGCCCTACCTCCGGCGTCCCCCTCCTATGAGTCCCTCGCAGCAAGAAGCTCTACTGCCGCTATCACAGAGACTACGACCATGACACTGAAGATTGTCGTCTACTGAAGAAGGCCATCGAAGAGCTCGTCCAGCAAGGCCACCTGGGCAAGATTGTCGTCTGCTGCTCCGGGCCCAGCGGCACTTTCCACACCTCAAATTGGCGTGGATAATGCCCCAACAGAGAAGATGGTGGCCATGATATCCTGGGGTGCAGGTAGCAGTTCTAAGAGATAGCGAGAGGAGGGAGAAGAGATTGTAATTCCCTTCTCAAAAAGGGACCTAGAGGGGGTAGTGAATAAGCATGATGATAGTGTCGTCATGTCCATGACGATCACTAAACATCCTGTAAAACGAATTCTGGTTGATAGTGGAAGTTCGGTCGATGTTTTGAACTATGATGCTTTTGTTAGGATGAACTTGCTCGAACGTTCGCTTCGGCCCGTCACCACCCCTTTGGTGGGTTTTACTAGAGATTCCGTAATGGTCGAGAGGGAGGTCACCCTCCCTATCACTGCCGGGACTTCGCCACGTCAGAGCACGGTTTTTATGAACTTCCTAGTAGTCCGGGTCCCACTGGCTTACAACACTATCTTGGGAAGACATGGCTTGAACTTGCTAGATGCTATTATCTCCACCAAGAGATTACTAGTAAAGTTTTCCACCGACGAAGGAGTTGAAGAAATGAAGGGAGAACAGAGCCCGTTACCGCTCTACTATCACTTGGTCCCTAGTCTACAAGGGGCGATGCTGGCAACAATGCTCGAGCTGCTTGACCCTCGAGACTTGGAAAGGAGGGGGGAGCCAGTCGAGCACCTGCTTACCTTCCCCTTGAGGGAAGATCCGATGAGGACCATCCAGGTCGGAGCTCTACTTCCAGAGGAGGCGCACGATCAGCTCCTTGCTTTTTTGTGTGCCAGCTCTGATATCTTTGCATGGTCATCATTGATATGCCAGGTATCCCTGAGGAGATAATCACCCACCGGCTTAAAATTAAACCTGAGTGCCGGCCAGTCTGGAAGAAGAAGAGAAGCTTCACGTCAGACCGGTAGAGGGCCATTAATGAGGAGATCTACAAGTTGAAGGCCGCAGGCCACATTCGGGAAGTCTACTACCCTGACTGGTTGGCCAACGTCGTGATGGTCCACAAGGCCAATGGGAGTTGGAGGAAGTACGTAGACTTTGCCGACCTCAACAAAGCGTGCCCCAAGGACAGTTTCCCTTTACCTCGGATTGATCAGCTCATGGACACTACATCAGGCCACGAGACCCTTAGCTTCATGGACGCCTTCTCCGGATATAATCAAATTAAGATGGACCCCATGGATGAGGAAGCTACTTCGTTTATTACAGAGAAGGGAATATACTGTTATAAGGTGATTCCATTCGAACTAAAGAACACGGGAGCCACTTACCAGAGGCTAATGAATAAGACTTTGAAGACCAGATCGGACACAACATGGAGGTGTACGTAAATGACATGTTGACCAAAAGCATCCATACCACTGATCACATTGCTGACCTGGCGGAAACCTTCGGCAACCTCCATCGGTATCAAATGAGACTGAACCCCCGCAAGTGTGCCTTCGGGGTAACAGCAAGCAAGTTCTTGGGTTTCATGGTGATGCAACATGGGATTGAAGCAAACCCTGACAAGATTTGAGCCATTTTAGACATGAGGTCTCTGGTTAACAAAAAGAAAGTCAAATGCATGACTGGAAGGGTGGCGCCTTAAGCTGTTTTCTATCCAAGTCCGCAGAGAGGTGCTTGCCTTTCTTTAAGGCACTGTGCAAAGTCAATGGCTTCAAATGGACGAGGGAGTACCAGGAGGCCTTCGATGGATTGAAAAAGTTTCTATCCACCCCGCTGCTGCTGTCCAAGCTGAGGGGTGGTGAAGAACTTCTTCTGTACCTCGCGGCCTCTTCCGAAGTTGTCAGCTCCATGCTGGTTCGCATGGATGCTGATGGGACACAAAAGCCAGTGTATTATACCAGCAAGGTGCTTCATGACACGGAGACAAGATACTCGAGAGTTGAGAAGACTATCTTCACGTTGATTGTTTCCGCCCAACGCCTCCGACCTTATTTTCAAGCCCATCCGATCGTGGTAGTCACAGACCAACCACTTAAGGAAATCCTCTCTCATCCTGACACCTCTGGCCGACTAGAGAAATGGGCGCTCAAGCTGGAAGAATTCGACTTATCATTCCGTCCCAGGTCGGCCATGAAATCTCAAGTCTTGGCAGATTTCTTGGTCGAGTGCACTTGGGCTGAGGAGCAACCAAAAGAGTCCCATGCAAACCCCTTGGGTCCTAGGACCGAAAGAGGAGATGATTGGATCCTTCACGTGGATGGAGCGTCAAATTCTCAAGGAAGCAGGGCGGGCCTCATCCTGGCTAGTCCAGACGAAGTTGTAACTGAGTACGTCCTCCGTTTTCTCTTCCAAGCCACCAACAATCAGGCTGAGTATGAAGCCCTAATGTCTGGAATAAGATTGGCTCAGGAGCTCAGGGTAAAACACCTTAGAGTAATCACTGACTCCCAGCTAGTCACCAGCCAAATCAGAGGAGAATACGAGGCGCGAGATCCTACTATGTTCCGTTACTTACGTATGGTGCAGTCACAAGCCTCTCCCTTGGCCTACTTCAACGTCAGCTACATTCCTTGGGGAAAGAACGCCAGAGCTGAGGCTCTGTCTCGACTAGCCACCTCAGCCGACGGGATTTTGGGAAGAACCTACGTAGAGCATCTGAAAGCCCTAAGCATCGAAGCAATAGAAGAAACCCTGTCAATCGAACAGGAGCCTTCTTGGATGGAAGCTCATATCCAGTATCTTACCGACGGCGCCCTCCCTGAAGACCCGGTTGAGGCTAAGTTGCTCAAGCGGCGGGCCCCGAAGTTTTTAATGATGGAAGGAAAGCTCTACTGAGGGTCGTTCTCATACCCGATCCTCAGATGTGTTGGCCCCACGGAAGCGGATTACATCCTATGGGAAATCTATGAGGGCATATGTGAAAGTCACCTGGGGGCAGAGCCCTGGCATACAAAGCCCTACGGTAGGGATACTATTGGCTGACAATGAGGGAGGACGTGTCCAAGCTCGTCAGGAAGTGCGTTAGTTGCCAACGCCAAGGCAACATCCAACGGCAACCGACGTCCCAGCTAACCCCCCTGGCTGCACCTTGGCCCTTCGCCCAGTGGGGTATGGACATCTTGGGACCATTCCCTCTAGCCTCCGGTCAACGCAAATTCCTGTTGGTAGTCGTCGACCATTTCACCAAGTGGATCGAGGCCGAAGCACTCACCAAGATAATCGAGGGCAAGGTGAGATCCTTCTTCTGGAAATCTATAGTGTGTCGGTTCGGACTGCCGCATACTCTCGTCACTGACAATGGCCGATAGTTTGACAATACGGCCTTCCGAGAGTTTTGCACCGATCTAGGAATCCATCAGCGGTTCAACTCCGTAGGACATCCCCAGACCAACGGTGCGGCTGAGGTAACCAACTGCATTATTCTTCAAGGATTTAGAGCTCGGCTAGATGACTACAAAGGACGGTGGGTGGAGGAGCTCCCCAATGTACTGTGGGCCTACCACACAATGCCGCAAGCCCCCACCGGAGATACTCCTTTCAGCCTAGTCTTCGGGTCCGAAGCCGTCATTCCTATGGAGATAGGTGCCCTGAGCCCCCGGACGGAATTGTACAGCAAGGGGGACAACCCAAATCAGTTGCGGGCTGACCTCTACCTAGTGGAAGAATTACAAGACCGAGCGCGACTCCGGATGGCAGCTTACCAACAGCGAACGGCCAAGGCATTCTTGCCAGGAGACCTAGTTCTCCGACGAGCCGAAGATTCAAAGCCGACCAAAGGAGGCAAGCTAGCGCCAAAATGGGAAGGACCCTATCGAGTTATGGAGGTACTTCACCATGGAGCATACAAAATTGAGGGTTTGGATGGGAAGCCTCTCCCCCGCACGTGGAACGCAGACAACCTATGTTGGTATTATCAATAGCTTGTAAATATTCCTAATTTGAGCATATCTGCTAGAGTAATATTCATTTTCACTAACCCGAGTCTTTGAGTGATCTTGCTTCTCACCTAAAGCCTGACTCCGCATCGGCACCTGAAGCCCGGCTCCAAGTCGGCAACTGAAGCCCAGCTCCGTGTCGGCACCTGAAGCCCGGCTCCGCATTGGCACCTAAAGCCCGGCTCCGCGTTGGCACCTGAAGCTCGACTTCGCATCGGCACCTAGAGCCCAACTCTGTGTCGGTACCTGGAGTGCGGAGTGGAGCCCAACTCTGCGTTGGCACCTGGAGCCCGACTCCGCATCGGCACATGGAGCCCGACTTCGCATCGGCACTTGAAGCCCGACTCCACATCGGCACTCGATGCTCGACTCCGCGTCAGCACCCGATGCCCTACTTCGCGTTGGCACTTGAGCCCGACTCCATGTCGGCACTCTGGCTTGACTACATCGGCACACAAAGTTCGACTCCACGTCGGTATTTGAAGTTTGGTTCTTTACCGATACAGCTCAATCCTGTGTCATCACACCGGCCCAGCAGTGTCAGCGCTCCGCTCGGTCTCGTGACGGTAGTCTATGGATACCTTGTTTGCCCCTTAATCGACCTCGTGTCGGCGCTACACTCCGATGCTTCCTGCCTTTGTATCGGTCGATGGCACAGGGTCATCTGCCAAGGCCATAAGGTCGTGTACTTCAGCACGATTATCAGCTATGCTTGCCTACGGCCTTGACCGTGGCTATTATGTAATTGACTCACGCCGGCTTATTCATATCATCCTATTCACTGAACTGGCTATGATGCAAATCAAATTAAGAACTGAACGAAGAATTTTCATTGATGGTGAAGTTACAAAATTGCCGATCAAGTCGGACTTGGTACAGTTGGAGGTAAAAGAAAAAGAAAAGAAACTATGGTTCGGCCGGAGCTGGACCATCATCCTTGGGAACCTCATCTGGCTCCAGCTCTTCAATCCCTTCGAGGCCATAGAGCCTTCGTATTTTCTTCTTGCAGTCTTGGAAGCCACCATCATATGCAAACGCCATTGTCTCGGCCAGCTCCTTGTCAAAGGCATCGGACTTCCTGAATCCTCTACGGCTTCGGCGGCCCTCTTCTCAGCCTCGGTGGCCTTCTTCTCGGCCTCGGCTGCCTTCTTCTTAGCCTCGGTCACCGCCGCCCTCAGATGGGCTATCTCAGCATCAGCCCGACGAGTGATTTCCTTGGCATTTTCAGCTCGCTCCTCAGCCACTCCTATCTCAATGGTGGCAGAATGCAGCCGATGCTTGAGTAAGTACACCTCCGCTTTAGCAACTTTTTGCTTCTCTTCAGCCACCCTCTACTTTTCCTCAGCCACCTGAGTGTTGTCAAGCTCATTGGCCGCCTGGCGCTGAGCCACTTCCAGCACTTCCTCTGCCTTCTCAGCCCGGGCCAAGTTCCTAAATCGGGCTGCTTCGGTCTCGGCTTCGGCCTTTTGCGCCCGGGCCAATTCCGCTTTAGCAATCCTCAGAGCAGCTTCAGCCTCGTATGCCCTAGCCCAGGCCTGCTTGGTGTCCTCCCATGACTGATCGATGGTGGCCTCGACCTGAGACAAAAGGCCCCTGACGGGGGTCAAAGAATTTAGCGCATACACAAAGATCACACGAGTTAAGTGAGGAAACTATGGTTCTTGAGGTTAGCATCGAAAGAAGTACTTACCCAGAGGTGCGCTACGGATGCCTCTCGGAAAAATACGGAGGTCCTTTGGTTATAAAGGAACCTTTGGATCTCCGGTACGGAGGCCTGGGCCATCGTCCTTTTGGCCCAGTGGCTATTGTTGACCCAATTATTGATTTTGATGATTAATAAAGGAATTGAGTATATTTACTTGATTACTAATAGATTTGACAAGTGTTTCAAGGGTTAAAAATATTTGATCGATATAAAGGTATTAAGAAACGTGTTATGTATCAATTGCAAATCATAAGTTTCAAAGTTTCAGGACCTGGAGTCGACACCTAGGAATCCTGGAGCCGACCCCATGGCCAGTCAAATATTCTTCTGATTTTTGATAGGGTCCGGAGCCGATACCTAGAGTTTCGGAGCTGACACCCAGAGTTTCGGAGTCGACACTTACAGTGTCTGGAGCCGACTCTGATGCGGGGACAGAACACTTATTTTTTTAGCATCTTGGAGCCGACACACAGTCTTTTGGAGCCAACACCTGACAATGGCAAGCCGACACCTAACTTTTTTGGAGCCGACTCCTCGACGAACTTAGAACTTTCTATTTTTGGATAAACAACTTGGAGCCAACTCCAACTTGTTTGGGATGAAATTTTAAAATGCAAGATCAGCTCTAACGGTAATTTTTTCTTTTTACCTAACTTCTAACGGATATATTTTGTTTCCAGGTACACTCCAACGGCTAGTTTCTTCTCAAAAATAGCTTAAACAAAATCTATAAAAAGGGGGAGAAAGCTCATTTTGAAAAAAAAAATAAGGAAAAAATAGAGAGAATATTCAAATAAAAAATCCGAGAAGTCTTAAGCCTGAAATCCAAGAGAAAAGTATTCAAACTCAAATCCTTCCACTCCAAAAAGCTCAAAGAGGAATCCAAGGCATTCAAACTTGAAAAATCGAAGGATTCTCAAAAAGGAAGAAGACGCTCTGTTTTTGAAGATTTTCCAACTTCTCATCTGCAACATTTGCAACGAATCAAAGTTGAGGCCTGATTTAACATCTCCAAAGAGAAGAGGAAAAGAAGAAAAGAAGAAAAGCTCAAATTCAATCTACTTCAAATAGGCTTTTCTAACCCTATTCATTTATTTTTAAATATTTGCTCATTTAAGGAGCTTTGTATTATTGAAAAATACTATTCTTTCTTGTTTGTGCTAGTTCTATCAAGGGGATTGAACTAGTGGAGGTTGTATACCTCGGGTCAAGCTAGATTAGCTTGAGTTTAGGGTTTTGTGCTGGTGAGCCCGGAAAACCGGTTGGATTCGTTGTGATCCCTGGGAAACAATAAGTTCTGAGTTGTGATCTTGGAAAACACTCGACTGTAATTAAGAGGATTATAATGTGGACCCAAGTGAATCTTGGGAGTGGACGTAGGTGTTGAATACACCAAACCACTATAAAATCTTTGTATTTGCCGTGCTTCGATTATCTCTATCTCTATCTCCTTGTTTGTGCTTCATATTCACATTGCATTTAATTTCATCTATCTCAAAGCCAATAGTTTTTTTTTAAAGGGTTAAAATTTTTTAAAGAACCCAATTCACCCCCACCTCTTGGGTTGCCATTTGGGCCAACAATTGGTATCAGAGCTAGTGCTCATTTTTATTTGATCACACGATCAAGAGCAAAAGATCCAAATGGCAGCTCAAGTTGGATCTTCATTTGCTGAAGGTCATTCTACAAATAGACCTCCCTTGTTTAATGGTTCCAACTATTCATATTGGAAAGCAAGAATGAGGATATTCATTCAAGCTTCTGATTTTGAATTGTGGAGTGTTATAATTAATGGACCTAGCACACCCACACACATTGTTGATGGCTCTATTGTTCCTAAGCCCGAAAGGGATTGGAATAATAATGATAGGAAAATGGCTCAGCTCAATGCTAAGGCCATGAATGTCTTATATTGCTCCTTAGATGCAAACAAATTTAATTGTATATCAACATGTAATTCTGCAAAAGAGATATGGATAGATTAGAAGTTACCCATGAGGGTACAAACCAAGTTAAAGAATCTAAGATAAATATTCTTGTTCATAAATATGAATTATTTAGCATGAAGCAAACTAAAACTATAGCATGCATGTATACTAGATTCACCGATATTGTAAATGATTTGAAAAGTCTAGGCAAGACCTATACTAACTTGAACTTGTTCGCAAAATTCTTAGGTCACTACCAAGGACTTGGGAAGCAAAAATGACAGCAATCTAAGAATCCAAGGACCTCAACACTTTACCCTTAGAGGAGCTACTTGGATCTCTAATGACCCATGAGCTAACCATGAAGCAGCACAGAGAGGAAGATGTTAAGAAGAAAAAGACTATAGCTCTTAAGGCTGCAGAAAGTGAGGAGAGCTGTAGTGATAATAATGATGATGATGATGAGACAGCTCTTCTAGCTAGGAAGTTCAAAAAATTTATGAGAAGAAAGAGACCCTTCCACAAGAAGAAATCATGAATTAAAATGGAAGGAGAAAAAGAAAAGAAAAGGACAAGGACAAAGAGAAAGACCCCTTGATATGCTATGAGTGTAAAAAATCGGGGCACTTCAGATACGATTGTCCTCAATTGAAGAAGACTTACAAGAAGAAGAAGAAAGCATATATTGCAACCTGGAGTGATAGCAATGAATCCTCTTCAGAGGAAGAACAAAAATAAGTTGCAAACATTTGCTTTATGGCAAACGATGACAACGAGGTAAGTTCCGAAAACCCTAGTGATGAGTTTGCATTTGATGAATTATTTGAAGCTTTTAATGAACTAGTAGATGATTTTAAAGTTTTGAAAAAGAAATATAAATCTTTAAAAAATGATAATTCAATTCTAATTAAAGAAAAAGATAATCTTACTAATGAGACTAAGATGCTGAAATCTGAAAAAGAAAATTTGATAAAAGAAAAAGAATCAATTTCCAACGAAAATGATAAATTAAAGAAGGAAGTTGATAAATATAAGAATATTATTGATAAATTTACTTATAGTTCTGAAAAACTTAATTTATTATTGAGTAATCAAAGAGCTATCTTTGATAAGGCTGGATTAGGATATAGACCTAACATAAAACAAAAATTTGTCAAAAACTTTTCTATAAAAGAATAAAATAGAGATAATGTTACATGTCATTATTGTAACAAGAAAGGCCATAAATCCTATGAATGTGATGCAAGAAACAGTAACAAAAATTAAGTAGTAAAAGCAAGAAAATTTTGGTTCCCAAAGGAACGATATTTTATGCTACTAACCATGAAGGACCCAAGAAGGCTTGGGTACCTAAATATAAGACTTAATTATTTTTGCAGGAGTGTCTTGCGGCCAAAAGATCAAAGAAAAAGTGGTATCTCGATAGTGGCTGCTCAAGACACATGACGGGTGACAAGGATCAATTCATCACCCTTGAGAGCAAAAGAGGAGGAGTTGTTACGTTTGGTGACAATGGCAAAGGCTAAATCATGGGGTTTGGTAATATTCAAATAACTCCCTCCACATATATTGAAAATGTTTTATATGTCAATGGTTTAAAACATAATCTTATAAGTATTAGCCAATTATGTGATAAAGGTTTTAAAGTATCATTTGAAGCATCTATCTGCACCATTTCTAATCCCATTGATAATAGCATTGTTTTTGTTAGAAATAGAAATGGCAATGTATACTTGATTGATTTAGACAATTTGTCTACTAGTAATTATTGCTTAGTTGGTAATAATGCTAATATGAATGAGATTGGTTGGTTATGGCATCGCAGATTAGGTCATGCAAGCACACACCTAATTTTAAAATTAATAAGAATAGATTTAGTAAAAGGACTTCCAAAACTAGACTTTGAAAATAACAAAATTTGTGATGCATGTCAATTTGGAAAACAAACTAGAAATTCTTTTAAAACCAAAAATATTATTTCCACTTCTAGGCCACTTGAAATACTTCACATGGATCTTTTTGGACCTACTAGAACCACAAGTCTAGGAGGAAAGAAATATGGTCTTGTGATTATAGATGATTATTCTAGATACACTTGGGTACTGTTTTTAGCTCATAAGGATGAGACCTTTCCATTATTTTTGAAATTCTTCAAGAAGGTCACAAATGAGAAAAACAACACCATAGTGTCTCTAAGAAGTGATCATGGCACTGAATTTGAAAATCATTTATTTAAAAACTTTTGCATAGAAAATGGCATTCATCATAATTTTTCAGCACTCAGAACACCGCAACAAAATGGAGTAGTTGAAAGAAAAAATAGAACTTTAGAAGATATGGCCCGTACCATGCTATGTGAAAGCAACTTACCAAAATACTTTTGGGCGAAAGCTATAAACACGGCATGTTACATTCTTAATAGAGCTTTAATTAGGCCAATCATTAAGAAAACTCCTTATGAACTATGGAATAATAGAAAACCAAACATAAGTTACTTTCATGCATTTGGTTGTAAATGTTTCATTCATAATAATGGTAAAGATAATCTAGAAAAATTTGATGCAAAATCTGACGAAGGCATTTTCTTAGGATATTCAACATCTAGTAAACCCTATAGAGTATTTAACAAGAGAAACTTAATTGTAGAAGAATCTATTCATATAATCTTTGATGAATCTTTAGCATCGAGTTCCAGAAAGATTGATGATGAGGAAGATACAAACATTTTAGAAAGAGACATTAAAAATTAAATATAGATGTATCTTCAGATCATGAATAAGAAGCTAAAGATAATGATTCTCCTAGTGTTGATGTTGTTGATGCAAATCATATTGATATGGATCTTCCTAGAGATTGGAGATATGCCTATGATCATCCAAAAGAATTAATTATAGGTGATCCATCTCAAGGAGTAAGAACTAGATCATCAATGAGAAACATCAATAATCATCTTTCATTTGTATCTCAAATTGAACCTAAAACTATTGAAGAAGCAGAAAAAGATAATAATTGGATGTTAGCTATGCAAGAAGAATTAAATCAATTTACTAGAAATAATGTTTGGACTCTTGTAGATACAACTAAAGATCATTCTGTTATAGGATCAAAATGGGTATTTAGAAATAAATTAGATGAAAATGGCATAGTAATTAGAAACAAAGCTAGATTAGTTGCAAAAGGATATAATCATGAAGAAGGAATTGATTTTGATGAAACTTTTGCACCTGTAGCTAGACTAGAAGCAATTAGATTACTACTTGCATTTGCATATCATTTGCATATCAATTTATTTCAAATGGATGTTAAAAGTGCATTTTTAAATGGATTTATAAATGAGAAAGTTTTTGTTGAACAACCTCCTGGTTTTGAAGATCATGAATTTCCAAATCATGTTTTTAAATTGCACAAAGCACTATATGGTTTAAAACAAGCACCTAGAGCTTGGTATGAAAGATTAAGTAAATTTCTGATTGAAAATGATTTTACAAGAGAAAATATTGATAAAACACTATTTTTGAAAAGAAAAGACAAGGATTTATTAGTAGTACAAATATATGTTGATGATATTGTATTCGGTGCTACTAATAATTTGTTATGTCAAGAATTTGCTAAGTTAATGCAGGGTGAGTTTGAAATGAGCATGATGGGAGAACTCAACTTCTTCCTAGGACTTCAAATCAAGCAAAGCAAAGAAGGAATCTTCATCAATCAAGCCAAATACACAAAAGAACTTCTCAAGAAGTTTGGAATGGAGTCAATCAAACCACTTGGAACTCCTATGAGTCCTTCATGCAAACTGGACAAAGATGAAGATGGTAAGAAAGTAGATCAAAAATATTACAGATGTATGATTGGATCTCTTCTTTACTTAACAGCTAGTAGACCAGATATCATGTTTGCTGTATGTCTATGTACTAGATTTCAATATGAACCTAAGGAATCTTACTTAATTGCTGTAAAAAGAATTTTAAGATATTTAAGTGGAACTAAAAATATAGGTTTATGGTATTCTAGAGACTCAACATTAAACTTGATTGCATATTCTGACTCTGACTATGCTGGATATAAATTAGATAGAAAAAGCACAAGTGGAGCATGTCAATTCTTAGGAAGTAACTTAATCTCTTGGTTTAGCAAAAAGCAAAATTCGGTTGCATTATCTACTGCTGAAGCAGAATATGTTACAGCTAGAAGTTGCTGTGCTCAAATCCTTTGGATTAAGAGACAACTTGAAGATTATGGCATAACACTTGATAAAATTGCAATTAGATGTGATAACACAAGTGCAATAAATTTGACTAAAAATCCAATTCAACATTCAAGAACAAAACACATTGAAATTAGATATCACTTTATAAGAGAACATATAGCTAATAATGAAATTTGTCTTGAATATGTTAATACTGAAGAACAATTAGCTGATATATTTACAAAACCCTTGAGTGAAGAGAGATTTTATTATCTTAGAGGTGAATTAGGGATATGTGACCCTTTGGATTGATTTTGAAACACTAAGGAATGACTATCTAGATTTCTATTAATTTCTTGATATTCCTTTCATAATTTTAAGGGCAAATTATCTAGTCATCTGAGTAACTTGATTCTTCATACTCCAAAATTTTATCAAGATTTTATCGAATTTATTTTGACAAGTTTCAGATGTTTGAATCTCAATTTTTTTTCTCTGAAACTGTCAGTGGAGTCGACACCTCAGAATGAGGAGTCGACACCTTGTCTGTGTCGCTCTCGGTCCTTGACCTTGGAGCCAACACCCGTATAAGTGGAGCCGACTCCAATTCAAGCGCTGACTGTGTTAGCGATTTGGAGTCGACACCCGACTTTGAGGGAGTCGACACCTAGGCATCCCAAATCAATTTATTAGGGCAGAGTCGATACCTCGTCATTTGTATCTTCTCAAATCCTCTACCAAACTCTTCCAAAACTCTCTCAAAGCCTCCCCATCTCTAATTCCTCTCTACCCAAGCTTTCCTAAGGATCCAATGGCACCTAAGAGAAGAGGTTGGTGATTGGAGCGCCTGTGGTGACTAAAAAACGCTCCGTGAGGCGACCCATCCGCGAGCCGTCTCCAAGCGAGGATTCCTCCACCGCTTCGGACAATCCCAACTCTTCTTCCCCTGTAGTACCCGGTTCAAACGAACCAGGCTTGGTTTAGATGAACCAAGCTTCAGTCTGTTGGGTTCCCCGGACTGACGCTTTGCTCCAGGTGAAACGTTTAGTCTTCCGGGAAACCCCGATCCGAGGCGCTGCACAGGTGATTAAATAGGAAGGAGGAGGACTCCTTCATGTAGGCGCACTTCATCCATCAGGTAATCCCCTGGTCCAGAGAGAGAGAGAGAGAGAGAGCGTGAGAAAGAGAGACAGAGAGGGAGACAGAGAGAGCGCGAGAGGCAGAGAGGAATTGGTAACCGGCCGATCCCTTGGTTCAGGCCCGGCGGCGTGCTCGCCGCCTCTCCGGGCCTGAGCTTCGGCCGACGATCCCGCCGGCACCGAGGGAGGCGTCCGGCGGGGTGGTGGTGGAGAGAGAGATGAGAGAGAGGGCCAATCAGCCCTTCTCTCGCGCGGTAGTGGAAGCCGGTTCGGCTTCGGCTTCCGTCGGTTGGTTCGGGACCGGCGGCGTGCTCGTCGCCTCGCTGGGCCCGAGCTTCGGCCTGTCGCCTCCACCGGCGCCGGGCATGCGTCCGGTGGAGGTTCGGTCGGCCAAGGTGGCCGGCCGTGCCGCCGGCACAGTGATGTGCCGCACGGATGAGAAAGAGAAGAAGTGACAAATTGAGGGAGAGAAAGAGAGTTTGGTGGCCGGCCACAGCGGCGGCCGGCTCTGGCCCGGCCAGCAGCGGCCGGCTCTGGCCCGGCCACCGGCGGCCGGGCCGCCCTCAATTTGGCCGGCGGCGGCCTTAGCCGCCGGCTAAGTCCCCGTCCCCTGTTCGGTGAAACAGGGATCGGGTGGCTTTGAGTTGAACCGGGCCGGCTGGGCCGGCCGGTTCAGGGCCTTTTGGGCCTTACAGCGAGTTGAGTTTGGGCTGGTTTTTGAACCCCGTAACGGGCCGGGATTAGCAAAATATTTATATGGCTAGAATCTAGGTGAATTTTAGTTTCATGAGGTATTTTTACTTCCCCATTTGGGTGTGTATAGTGGGAGATATTCGAGCCCAAAGTTGGGCCCGTGAACTAGTTTGGGTAGAAATTCTAAGGGTCATTTTAATATTCTTTGCTAATAATTAATTATGTATAATGATCCTATAGGTGCTCAGACATCTGACTAGCTGATATATATGTTGGATTGCGTACTGAAGTAAGTAAGCCAGTTATCAGTATTTAATAAATGATTTTATTCATTACATGAATATTTAAATTGTGAATTATATTGTGACATAAAGAATTGTTATGGATATTGGCCAAATTGTAAGTAGATGAATATTATGAACACATGGTTATTTATGTGCTATGATTTCATGTGTGGATGCCATGCATGAGAGATGCAGTTATTATGACACTGATGTGATATATTACATGCAATTGTTCAGTAAGTATAATCCACTGTTTATGCAATATAGAGATGTGATTGATATGTTTGTGCATGATGTGAGGTACTGTTATGTGTCACCGCGGTTCTTCTTTATCATGTCATACCACACACACGTCTAGAGGACGTGTTCTGCTTGTTTATTTCACCTACACGTCTAGAGGATGTGTTCTGCTTGTTTATACCACCTATACGTCTAGAGGATGTGTTCTGCTTGTTTATGCCATTCACACGTCTAGAGGATGTGTTCTGCTTGGGTTCGAGATGGCATCACGCATCTAGAGGATGTGTTCTGAGTTCTATGAGGTGGCATCACACATCTAGAGGATGTGTTCTGCTTGGTTCGAGGTGGCATCACACATATAGAGTATGTGTTCTGGTGGATTATGATATGGCGTGACCCTAGTATCTGGACCCTTTCAGTAGGGGGATGCTTGTTGGTACACTATTGAGATATTGTAGGGCCATGGGTCACATTTTCAGCTACCATTGAGAGTATAAACAGTGGGTTTACTTACATTGCATGTTTGAGTATTTGTGGAATGTTTAAGCATGCAAATCATTTATGTGTTTATTGATTTCTATGCTATGATTTGACTGTATAACATGGCTTACTTATTGAGTGTGAGCTCATATAAATCTCATAATGTTTTTCAGAGCCTCAGGATTGAAGAAGAAACCATAGGATCGTTGGAGCTTCTAATTAAAATAAAGTGGATTCATATGTTGATGTAACCCCAGTAATGTTTGCGTGTAGGGCTTGTAGTCCAAATCTTTAGTTATGGATTGTATTAAAGTTATGAACTAAAATGATATATAGGTTGTTTCCTTTCTTGAATTCAGTGTCATGATTCGGCCCGGCATGCGGCGTGTTGTCACCCTAGCCCAAAATTTTGGGTTCAGGGCGTGATAGCTTTTATAGTATCAGAGCCTGGTTTTGACCTTAGGGACACATGCATGATGACACTCTAGGCAAAATACTAGGATGACATTGAGACAATTATAACTTTAAAGGAATTCCAGGAATTATGCTTTGGAAGCTTGAAATTTAAAGTTTATCAAGATATTAATTGAATTACAAATTTGATAGGAATTAAGAATGAACCATCGCAAGCCAATGATATTATGTGGGCTCCCTGGCTGGTAGCCTTGACCAGTGGGGAGGCCTAGGGGCTTCTAGAGGTTTTAGCTCCGTCAAACTTGTTGGAGATGACTCGTAGCAGTTTTAGACCTTGAAATAATATGGGTAGATGAAACTTTTCTTGGAGATGCAATACCAGATAAATTAATATATGGAATAATATAGTAGTTAAAAATTTCAATTGATGACTAATATGACTAAGATAACATCAATATGTCCATATTGCAATTGTGTTGATATGTGGATTTGGAGTTAGTAAATCTAAATTTGAACGTGGATGTATATAATGAATTTTTAATAGTGGAACTTATATTGTTGAGATTATAAGTTTAAGATTATGAACTCATCTGCTGGTTATAGGGATGATTAATATTGATGATATTTTGGTAATGAAATAGTTAACTACATGTTTTTGATCAATTACAATTGAGTACTTTCTGAATTTGAGTCTGGATGGATAAGTATATATAGTGAATTTTACTAAAAGAACTTTTATTATGGATATTGCATGTTCAAAACTGATTGTTAATTTGCTAGATGTGGAGATGGTTGATATTGATGCTAATGAAATAGTTGACTGCATATTATATCTTGATGGACCATTTTTGAAGAATATAAAATTTTAATTTCTGAGACAATTATTGTTTAAGTTTTTGAGAGCAGTAGACTCTATTAATCTTTAGAACTGATTTTAAATGATCAAATATTTTGATGGTAGAAAGTGAAAGATTTTAGCAATAATGAGAATAAGATAAATTTCACTGATAAAGAATTTCATGGGAATTTTCATCTGTTAATAGATTTCTAAATCATGATATCAATTCATTAAATTATCGTGCATATTATTTGTACCTTTTTCATAGTTCCTAAGTAGATATCTTCTCCAGGATGGATAAATTATCAATCAGCCATAGGTGGCATAATTATTGTTAAGAAAATAAGAGGGAGATGATTTTATTTTAATTATTATCAATTATGGATTATGGTTAAGGGTACATCTATTATCACTTTCAAGTTATAGAGAGATTACTATAATTTTCAATTATGTCTTTCGGATGGTAAGTGCATTTTCAATCTTTTTGACCTTATAAGTCTTATATCCATCTGAGCTAGATTAGTGAAGTCACTTTGAGATATTTGAAGGGTTTAAATTAGTTGGTCATCTTATGGCATGAGACATTGCATAATCTATAGATGATTTTGATAGTCATTGGTAACGAAATAATCGATTCAAGAATTTGAAACATTTAAATTGCATTATTTATTGAGGATATACTGACCTATTCAAAAGAAATTGATTGGTTATGGTGGTATTATTGATAAATATGAAGAAGATAAATTAATCATACTGATGATTATGATGGCACTATTATTCAAAGAAATTAAATTAGTTGATTATGATAATTATGAAAGATATCCAAAATGATTGGCATAATGTTCATTGATGTTGGCTTGAAGTATTCAAGAGTGAAACCAAGTATGTTATGATGATTGAAATAAGTGTCGTAATGCTTATGACACATTCAACTATTCAAGAGTTGAGAGAGCATTGGAAGAAAACTATCTTATATCTAAGTCTCAAGAATTTAGAGTCTTATCAAGGAATTAACAGTAATTGATATAGGTTATTAACCTTAAGAATTGATGACATAATACATGTGATGGACTCTATGATATTTATGATGATTGTGTTGTGAGAAGTTAAGGTATTAAAAAAAAAAAGGGACAGGAAAGAAATACTTCTTAAGGAAATCAATTTTATTTGGTAGAAAGATCAAATTAATTGTTAAAGTTGGATACATCATTTGGGTACCTAGGAATGAAATAAAAGTTGCTAGTGAGTATCTTGAATGATACAAAATTATGGACATTTAATTTTGAGGATGAAATCTTAGCAGGATAAAATGTTAATATTTATTTTTGGTTTAATGGTAAACCGCGTAAATTGAGTTTGTATCCATTTGTCTTACTCTCCTAATTCGATGATGTCTTCATAAAGCTTTGTGGATTAAGCTGAATTTCTATCCAGCTTCCACCCTCAAATAGATGGATAATTTGCAAGAACTAAGATGATATATTGCAAGCTTGTGTAATGGATTTAAAAAGTGCTTGGTATAGCTTCTTACCCTTAGTGAAATTGCTTATTTTAATGATTACCAAGCCAACATTCAAATGGATTCATTTCAATTGTCTATGATATAAGGTGTAGATTCCCTTCATATTGAGAAGAGGTGAGAGAGAAACAATTTTGGACTGAGCTGGTGTAGCAACTATGAAAAGTATCGTTAATTAAAGCAGCTTCATGTAGCTCTGAGTCAATAGAAAAGTTATGTTGATGTCAAAAAGAAAGATTTAAAATTTCAAGTTGAAAATCATTTGGAAGTTTTACTAACCAATGATATGATGAGAATTGTGTTAGAGGTGTTTTGAGCCACAATACATTGAGCCATTTGAGATTTTGATCAAATTAAAGGAGGTGGCTTATAGCTTAGTACTGTCTTCATTACTCTTTGGGGTATTCAATGTGTTTCATATCTTTATGACTGAGGAGGTGTATTTCAAAACCCCGTTATGTGTTAGAACTTGAACCAAATTAGACTTCAGTACTGCTTATCACCCCCAGTCAGATGGACAATCAAAAAGAACCATACAGATTCTGGAGGATATGTTGCGAGCCTGTGTGATGGACTTGGGTGGTACTTGGGATAATCATTTACCCTTGGTGGAATTTGCATATAATAATAGTTACCAAGCCAGTATCCAGATGGCTCCATTTGAGGCTTTGTATGGTAGGAGGTACAGATCTCCTTTGTGTTGGGATGATGTGGGGGAAAGGAAATTGTTAGGCCCTGAGCTATTTCAGCAAACAGTGGATAAAGTGCACTTGATCAGGGAGCATCTTCGTACAGCTCAGAGCAGGCAGAAGAGTTATGCTGACGTCAGAAAGAGAGAGTTAGAATTCCAGGTTGGGGATCATATTTTCTTAAGGGTATCACCAACCAAGGATGTGATGAGATTCGGGGTTAGAGGAAAGCTTAGTCCACGCTATATTGGACCTTTTGAGATCTTGAGCAGAGTTGGGGAGGTTGCATATAGCTTAGCACTGCCTCCGATCTTATATGGTGTTCACAATGTATTCCATGTATCTATGCTGAGGAAATATGTTTCAGACCCCAGTCATGTTATAGCTTATGAACCTATTCAGTTGAGGAAGGATTTATCATATGAGGAGCATCCTGTGCGTATCGTGGACCGCAAGGATCAGATTCTAAGGCGGCGTACCATCCCTTATGTCAAAGTTCAGTGGAATAATCACTCTGAGAGGGAGGCTACTTGGGAGTTGGAGGAAGAGATGAAATCGAAGTATCCACAATTATTTGAAGGTAATTTACCTATCTTAGATTGTTGACTTTTGAGATTTATAGTATACCAATTTTGAGGCCGAAATTTTTATAAGGAGGGGAGGATGTAGTACCCGGTTCAAACGAACCAGGCCTGGTTCAGATGAACCAGGCTTGGTTCAGATGAACCAAGCTCCAGTCTGTTGGGTTCCCCGGACTGACGCTTCGCTCTAGGTGAAGCGTTTAGTCTTCCGGGAAACCCCCGATCCGAGGCGCTGCATGTGATTAAATAGAAAGGAGGAGGACTCCTTCCTTCACGCTGGCGCACTTCATCCATCAGGTAATCCCCTGGTCCAGAGAGAGAGAGAGAGAGAGAGAGAGAGAGAGAGAGAGTGAGAAAGAGAGACAGAGAGGGAGACAGAGAGAGCGCGAGAGGCAGAGAGGAATTGGTAACCGGCCGATCCCTTGGTTTAGGCCCGGCGGCGTGCTCGCCGCCTCACCGGGCCTGAGCTTCGGTCGGCAACCCCACCCGGCGGGGTGGTGGTGGAGAGAGAGATGAGAGAGAGGGCCAATCGGCCCTTCTCTCGCACGGTGGCAGAAGCCGAACCGACGGAAGGCTTCCGCCGGTTGGTTCGGGCCTGGCGGCGTGCTCGCCGCCTCGCCGGGCCCGAGCTTCGGCCTGTCGCCTCCATCGGTGCTGGGCATGCGTCCGATGGAGGTCTGGCCGGCCAAGGTGGCCGGCCGTGCTGCCGGCACAGTGATGTGCCGTGCGGATGAGAAAGAGAAGAAGTGACAAATTGAGGGAGAGAAAGAGAATTTGGTGGCCGGCCGCGGCGGCGGCTGGCTCTGGCCCGGCCACCGATGGCCGGGCCGCCCTCAATTTGGCCAGCGGCGGCCCTGGCTGCCGGCTAAGTCCCTGTCCCATTCGGTGAAACAGTGGATTGGGTGGCTTTGAGTTGAACCGGGCCGGCTGGGCCGGCCGGTTCAGGGCCTTTTGGGCCGTGCAGCGAGCTGAGTTTGGGCTAATTTTGGGCCCCGTAACGGGCCGGGATTAGCAAAATATTTATATGGCTAGAATTTGGATGAATTCTAGTTTCATGGGGTGTTTTTACTTCCCCATTTGGGTGTGTATAGTGGGAGATATTCGAGCCCAAAGTTGGGCCCGTGAACTAGTTTGGGTAGAAATTCTAAAGGTCATTTTAATATTCTTTGCTAATAAATTAATTGTGTATAATGATCCTGTAGGTGCTAGCTGATATATATCTGTTGGATTGCGTATTGAAGTAAGTAAGCCAGTTATCAGTATTTAATAAATGATTTTATTCATTACATGAATATTTAAATTATGAATTATATTGTGACATAAAGAATTGTTATGGATATTGGCCAAATTGTAAGTAGATGAATATTATGAACACATGGTTGTTTATGTGCTATGATTTCATGTGTGGATGCCATGCATGAGAGATGCAGTTATTATGACACTGATGTGATATATTACATGCAATTGTTCAGTAAGTATAATCCACTGTTTATGCAATATAGAGATGTGATTGATATGTTTGTGCATGATGTGAGGTACTGTTATGTGTCACCATGGTTCTCCTTTATCATGTCATACCACACACACGTCTAGAGGACGTGTTCTGCTTGTTTATGCCACCTACACGTCTAGAGGATGTGTTCTGCTTGTTTATGCCATTCACACGTCTAGAGGATGTGTTCTGCTTGGGTTCGAGATGGCATCACGCATCTAGAGGATGTGTTCTGAGTTCTATGAGGTGGCATCACACATCTAGAGGATGTGTTCTGCTTGGTTCGAGGTGGCATCACACATATAGAGTATGTGTTCTAGTGGATTATGATATGGCGTGACCCTAGTATCTGGACCCTTTCAGTAGGGGAATGCTTGTTGGTACACTATTGAGATATTGCTGGGCCATGGGTCACATTTACAGCTACCATTGAGAGTATAAACAGTGGGTTTACTTACATTGCATGTTTAAGTATTTGTGGAATGTTTAATGTTTAAACATGCAAATCATTTATGTGCTTATTGATTTCTATGCTATGATTTGACTGTATAACATGGCTTACTTATTGAGTGTGAGCTCATATAAATCTTACAATGTTTTTCAGAGCCTCAGGATTGAAGAAGGAACCATAGGGTCGTTGGAGCTTCTAATTAAAATAAAGTGGATTCATATGTTGATGTAACCCCAGTAATGTTTGCGTGTAGGGCTTGTAGCCCAAATCTTTAGTTATGGATTGTATTAAAGTTATGAACTAAAATGATATATAGGTTGTTTCCTTTCTTGAATTCAGTGTCATGATTCGGGACGCCTTGCATTCCCGGCATGTGGCGGGTTATCACCCTAGCCCAAAATTTTGGGTTCGGGGCGTGACATCCCCTCAGGTAGATACCCTAGCAGGGAGGGTAATAACTATGGGTAGAAAAGTTGACTTCGAGCTCTTTGATTCCGAAGGTTTCTCGATTGGAAGGCAACTCAAAGAATTAGGCTGCGATAAAGTTTGTTCTCTTGATGTTCCTACATACCCAGCACTAGTAAAAGAATTTTACTTCAATTTATCGAGAGGTGATGGTGGTTTAGTGAGCTCTGTCAGAGGTAAATGCGTTCATCTTACTTTTCAAAATTAGGAAACCACCTAAGCATCCCCATTACCGGATTAGCAGCCGATATGCACAGTGAGAGATCAGCAGCTCTATCGAGGTGTTAGGGAGAGAGGTTACAGAATTTGAAGAGATTAGGGATAACCAATTGCCATTGGAATTAAGATTACTTCATAATATTTGCAACAGGATTTTGTTCCCCAAAACCAGTCGTTTTGAGTATGTCTCAAAGTGGGACATTGTTGTGATGGATAGTATATTGACCGGTCAACCTATTAATTTAGCTGCTATGATGATATTCTATATGGCCTAGGCCGGAGGGAAAAGAAGGTCGTCCTTACCTTACGGCATGATTCTGACTATGGTATTCAGGAGCCAAGGAGTAGTGATTCTAAAGAATGAACCATCCAAGAATCTCAGGCACACCGATTACTACAGTCTAGCCACTTTGCATATGATGGGATTTGTAAAGGTGAACGGGCAATGGGAAAGGAAAGGTAACTTGGATGAGAGAGCCCCTGAGCCTAGACTTTCTGAACCTTGTGAGGCTGGTCATCTGTGAGGGTTTCCTCTCTGCAGCCAAGGAGTCTTGTTCCGGCCCCTGTACCTGCTCAAACTCTTGTTCAGCCATCTACTTCATCAGTTGGATTTTCAGACCTTCAATTGGAGCAACTCAAAGACTTACTTGCTGCTCAGAAGGATGAACGGAAGACTGAGTTTGATAATAAATTTATGAATCTTAAAGAAACTCTTTATTCTCTAGATGATCGCATTAGCAAGATAGAATCAACTCTTAGCTCCTCTGCTGGATCTTTAAGTAGTGATCTGAAGAATATATTTGAAGAACTTAAAGATATCTGTGGAGATTCTGATGTTTATTCAAAGTGCAATGCTGAACTAGAAGATAAGATTATCACTGCATGTACTTTTGTTGATGAAAGGCTAAAGGACTACGTCAAGATTCAGACTGAAGGAATGCAAAATATTATAGATCATTTAACTAGGATTATTAGAACTAATATATGATCTTCATGTAATGTTTGTAATGAAAAGTTTAATTTTGATGAAATGAAAGTGTAATCTTGATGTAATGAAAGTTTTAGTTTTTGATATAATGAAAGTATAATTTCTTTTTGTAATACTTGATTTTTGATGAAATGAAATTATCTTTTGATCAATTTTATCTTTTGACTTAACTTTTCTTTATCTTTTTGTTGATTACCAAAAAGGGGGAGAAAGTTATGTCGTATATGCATTTGAATGAAAGCTATGTCATATATGCATTGATTAGTATTTGATTGATTAGTATCAAATTAGTTTGAAAATACATAAATAAGCTTAAGTGAACATTGATATAAAAGTGAAAATTGATATAAATGAATCTTAAGTATCAAATATGTATAGCAAAGGAAGAACAATTGATAATTTGAACTTCATAGGGGAGCTACCTTATTCAAGGGGAGCCTACTTGTGAAGATCACTTCCTTAAAATTTTAAGTTGAGAATACTATGCATATACTCAATGTTTTTATAATCATCAAAAAAGGGGAGATTGTTGACCCAATTATTGATTTTGATGATTAATAAAGGAATTGAGTTATTTACTTGATTACTAATAGATTTGACAAGTGTTTCAAGGGTTAAAAATATTTGATCGATATAAAGGTATTAAGAAACGTGTTATGAATCAATTGCAAATAATAAGTTTCAAAGTTTCAGGACCTGGAGTCGACACCTAGGAATCCTGGAGCCGACCCCATGGCCAGTCAAATATTCTTCTGATTTTTGATACGGTCCGAAGCCGACATCTAGAGCCGACACCCAGAGTTTCAGAGTCGACACTTACAGTGTCTGGAGCCGACTCCGATGCGGGGATAGAACGCTTATTTTTTTAGCATCTTGGAGCTGACATACATAGTCTTTTAGAGCCGACACCTGACGATGGCGAGCCGACACCTAACTTTTTCGGAGCCGACTCCTCGACGAACTCAGAACTTTCTATTTTTGGATAAACGACTTGGAGCCGACACCTGAAAAGTTGGAGCTGACTCCAACCTGTCTGGGACGAAATTTTAAAATGCCAGATCAGCTCTAACGGTAATTTTTTTTTTTACCTAACTTCTAACGGATATATTTTGTTTCCAGGTACACTCCAACGGCTAGTTTCTTCCCAAAAATAGATTAAACGAAATCTATAAAAAGGGGGAGAAAGCTCATTTTGAAAAAAAAAATAAGGAAAAATAGAGAGAATATTCAAATCAAAAATCCGAGAAGTCTTGAGCCTGAAATCTAAGAAAAAAGTATTCAAACTCAAATCCTTCCACTCCAAAAAGCTCAAAGAGGAATCCAAGGCATTCAAACTTGAAAAATCAAAGGATTCTCAAAAAGAAAGAAGAAGCTCTATTTTTAAAGATTTTCCAACTTCTCATCTGCAATATTTGCAACGAATCAAAGCTGAGGCCTGATTCAACATCTCCAAAGAGAAGACGAAAAGAAGAAAAGAAGAAAAGCTCAAATTCAATCTACTTCAAACAGGCTTTCTAACCCTATTCATTTATTTTTGAATATTTGCTCATTTAAGGAGCTTTGTATTATTGAAAAATACTATTATTTCTTGTTTGTGCTAGTTCTATCAAGAGGATTGAACTAGTGGAGGTTGTATACCTTGGGTCAAGCTATATTAGCTTGAGTTTAGGGTTTTGTGCTGGTGAGCCCGGAAAACCGGTTGGGTTCATTGTGATCCCTGGGAAACAACAAGTTCTAAGTTATGATCTTGGAAAACAACTCGACTGTAATCAAGAGGATTATAGTGTGGACCCAAGTGAATCTTGGGAGTGGACATAGGTGTTGGATACACCGAACCACTATAAAATCTTTGTGTTTGTCGTGCTTCGATTATCTCTATCTCTATCTCCTTGTTTGTGCTTCATATTCACATTGCATTTAATTTCATCTATCTCAAAGCCAATAGTTTTTTTTAAGGGTTAAAATTTTTTAAAGAACCCAATTCACCCCCCCCCCCTCCCCTCTTGGGTTGCCATTTGGGCCAACAGCTATGATGCAGCAAGATCGACTGAAACGAAGGTGCGTCGGCCTCGTCCTCCACGGCCTCGGTGGCCATCGGCGCTGGGTCGGTTGCCGCCGGCACTTCCACTAGCGCTTCGGCCTGCAAAGACTCTGCCCCTGCCCCTCAATCAGACGGGACGACTTCTGGAATCGGCCCGGTGGCCGAAATGGTTGGCTCCGCCTCAGGCATGGCGGGCGGTGATGGCGGTACTTCGGTTTCTTGCCCCAGGGAGGACCTGGTCAGATCAATGGGAGATGGGGGCGGTGATAGTAAAGGCGAATGAGGTCGATCCCTTTCCTCTGCCTCATTCCCTCCTGATGCCTCTCCGGCCTCGGCCCTTTCCGCCTCATTTCTTCCTGAGGCCTCTCCGGCCTCGTCTCTTTCCACCTCGTTCCTCCCTGAGGCCTCTCCGGCCTCGGTTCTCTTGACAATCTTAGTGGCCCTCTTCTCGGCAGGGGCCCCATCCTCTCGAGCTTTCCTTTTCTTTGTGGCACCATTTCTTATTGCTTGAAGCGATGGTGCCATGCCTACGAATCAATGAACTTAGATCAAAAGAGGAAAAGGGGGGGAAAGCAAGAAGGGATGAAAAGGTTATGTTGCTCACCATCGCCAGAGATAAGGTCTGCTAGCCGAAGATTCTCTTTGGATAGCAATTGGTTGCATCGGGGGACGTCGGCAGTTGCATCACGCCTCTCGGTCCTTCGGAAGTACTTTGTTTGGCTCGGTGTTGGAACCCCCCATTCGGTCCTCACCCCCTCGATTTGGGCAAAGAAAAACCTATCTTTCCAACCTTTGATGGAGGAAGGGAGGTATAGTCTAAGGGATCTGGAAGGTCTAGGAGCAAAGGACCACCACCCTGATTATTTTCTAAGGGTATAAAAGCAGTGGAAGAGTGAAATTCTAACCTCAATCCTATGGAAATGGCATAATACCAAGAAACCAACAAGGGTTCGGATAGAATTTGGGACCAGCTGTGCCAAATCTAAAGAGTAACAATCTAGTATGTTTAATATGAATGGGTGGACGGGAATGCGAAGGCCAGCCTTGAAGTAATATTCATAAAGGGCAACCTGGCCCAGATAGGAAGAGGTTACTCTATCCTCAAGTAAGGGCCGATAGAGACGAAGGTCAGTGGGGATTCGGTATTGGGCCCTGAGATTAATTATCTCTTGGGCAGTCATAATGGAGGAAATCCTTTCGAGGGACTGCCTCGCAAGGAAAAAAGGGCCGGCGGTAGCCGGACGACGCTGAGCACGAGCCCGTCCGGCGGCTAGGCGATTTTTGGCGAAAGGTTGCCCCGCGGGCCACCGCTCCTCCAAGGGAGCACCCTCCGCAGAGGAGGACCAACTAGTTGTGGGAGAAGGGGAAGGTTGTGAAGGGTTGGGGGAATAGCCTCCGGAAACGGAAATCGAACACGAAAGAGAGGAGGAGGCCATGGAAGCAGGACTAACCTGAGATTGAAGGTTGAAGGTCAGCAATGGAGGGCTCGGGTGGTAGAAGATGAACATGCTCGAACGATCAGAGTAGGGAAGACGAAAGCAGTGGAAGCGGCCTGAACTCAGGGCGATTCTCTTTTATACTGCGTTTCAAATCATCCCGCCTGCCTCTAAATTGGTCACGCGTCTGCTCATTATTGGAGATCGCTTCGTCGCCCACCCGGTGCACAGGACGCGAGGGACACCGCCTATGAAGGGATAGCTCATTATTGGAGATCGCTTCGTCACCCACCCGGTGCACAGGACACGAGGGACACCGCCTATGAAGGGATAGCGGTGACCTCACCGCAATGATGGCGCCTTTCCATGGTTCCACGCCCGAGGAAAATCCTGCCCAATCCCAACAACCCGAACGGATGAGATGACACCGGGATTAGCCACTAGGGGGTACTGCGGATACTAACACCCCTTTCGCTGGTAAGTACATGCCCTCCCATCTCAGGGGTGGGGGAGCATCTGATGTGGCTAATCACACCTCTTGGCAGTACGATAATAAAGTACACAGCCTTCGAAGCAATGGTAATAATCTCAACCGGCTCCTAGCATCGGTCTTGGCTTCGGCCTTGGCACCGGCCTCGGCCTCAGCCTCGGCTTCGGCCTCAGCTCAGCTTCAACCTTGGCCTTGACCTTGGACGACCTCAGCCCTTAACACAATTTCAGCCATGAAGCCAAATTCTAATGCTGAACAGATTTAAAGTAACCATGAAGCCAAATTCTATTGCTGAACAAATTTAAAGCAACTACCACGCGGCCCACTCGCCCACCTTCTTCCAAGATCACGGACAGCTGCAGATACTACGCATCTGCCGATATCTCGATATCTGTGGAATGTGTCTAACAACCAGGCGCGAATCTACAAAGCCAATCTTAACAGAGGATAGGATCCGGCTATTATCGCGGAAGGATAAGAGGGACCCCAAGTAGTTATATAAGGGCCGACCCCCAATGAGGGTGGCTCTCTCTCGAACCACCGGTCCTAACTTGAGCATCGAAGGGTCCCCACCGGAACCACCGGTCCGGGGACTTTTCTTGCAGGTTCTCGGTCGACGGAGACGATCCTATCACTCCTCTGAAGGACTGCGAAGCTCTTCTCTAACCCGACGCATCTCAACGGTGATTTGGCGGCAATAGAGATGATTTTTTTTGTCATAATTTTTTTTTCTTTGTTGTTAGCTAGGGCCAACATTTACCATACAGCTGATTTCAATAGCTAGTGGTTAATGATCCTTCACCCACTAGAGCTTTACATCTCATCAAACATTATTGAGGCCAATTAACTCTAAATTAGATGGGTTTAAAAGTGTTACATGTCATCAAACATTAATAGACCGGATATTGGCATAAAAACCTCTCAGCTAAGTAGGTTTAATTAAAAGTGGAGGCCCTCAAATGTGTGCTGCTTGTTGTATCTGGCTTGCGGAAGGTGAGACCAGAGATAGAAACGTCCAATGAATCCTCACCGTCTTGTGTTTGACGTTCCGTATCTTCGAATGGAGTCGAAGTTGGCTCGCCAGAGGTCAGGCATAGGCCTCATCCTTCTGTCGTGTTGTTTTCTTGGAGACCGCATTCTCTCCCTCTCTCTTGATTATTTTCCCGGTTTTTAACAAGAATATTTTGTTCTTTTTTTTTGTGGCACATATGGTGATTCACACCACCCTAGGTCGGAATGGACCTGTTACATCTGAAACTAATAATTGGGACAAAATCAGAGGGCAGTAGTCTTCCGGTCTCCATCTCCAATACCCAGAGTGAAAAGCCACCCTGGCCGCAATCCAGTCACCCTGGCCGCAATCCAGTCTGCAACAGCATTAGCCTCACGATAGACATGGCGGATCTGGATGTTGGAAGCTTCCAAGATCATAGATCGGATATCACATAAGATAGGAATAGAACGCAAGTGGGAACTATACTGCTGTCGAATCCATCGAATAACAATAATGGAGTCCCCTTCAATGATGAGTCTGCGGGCGCCAAGGGTCCGAATGGCGTAGGATATACCCGCCCAAGCCGCATAGAGCTCAGTCATAGGTACCGAGGGATCAAGAAGGCTAAAACCTCTAGCCGCCAGCATCATACCATCTGCATCACGAATAACATAAACTGATCCAGCACTTCTGCCTCGGACACTTCCATCAAAGTTAATTTTAATAAACCCTGGAGGAGGGGGCTCCCAAGAAATGAAAATACGCCGGTTCGCTGCCGCAGCAGCAGGGAAAACCCAGTGTCCAAGGTTCACAAATCCAAGGTTCACAAAATCAAAAGACTCCTGATGGGATGAGTACTCAACAAAGAGGGAGGTAGCCATCCTGAGGATCATGCGAGGAGAATGAACCATATCTGAGAACACAATCTAATTCCGGGAAAGCCATATCTAATAAGCAATATAGCCCAGAATGAGCCCCGCTGGTGAGTAACCCGTCCCAATCCCCGCTTCAGCAGTCTCAGGAAAGAAATACGGTGGGAGGCAAAACTGTCCACCCAGGGATAAGTACCAGAGAGTTGCCAAATCTGACGAGCCCTAGTACAATAGAATATAGCATGATCAATCGTTTCCTCCTCGGTACCACACACCGAGCATGTGGGCAGAATACTTAAACCTCGATGCGAGAGAAGGGAGCAGGTAGGAAAAATACCCTGAGCTAGTTTCTAGATGAAAAGTCTCACTCTAGGGTGAACAGGCAGATGCCAAATCCAATCCTACTCCCTCGAATCCTGAGGATAAGTTCTGAACATTGAGAGGAGGTCCCTCATGGGAGCACGAGACAAGCATGATCTCCTTCAGAGAGATAGAGGTATGGAAAGAATACGCCGACAGAGATCAGTCCCGCAGAAACATGCCACCCGAGAATATGACCAGGAAGGGCAGTCCAAGGATATAAAGTCACTGACACACGCATACCATGAGGAGTGTATCAGGGTAGATAAAAGTGGGCCACCACGATAGAGGAAGGTCAGCAATCCATGCATCCTGAATGGCATCCACCGAAGTACCGTCCCCGATCATCCAAGAGGTACAATCTAGGATAGTCGAAGCATATCGACAGACCTCTTTCCAATAAAAAGAATGCCCCCGATTAGCCTGAGAAATAGTGGAAGAGTTCCAGCTGCCGTACTTGGCGCGCATAAAGGAACTCCACAGGCAATTTGGATCAAGAAGGAACTGGGAGGCATGCCTAGCTATCAGAGCCTCTCTTCTGAGTAGCAGCGACTGGATACCAAGACAACCCTCAGCCAATGGCAAACAGACAGTGTCCCAAGCCAGAAGATGAATACTGTGGCCATCCTGCCTCGAAGCCCAGAGAAAGTCATGAAAATATCTCTCAATCTTCCGCAGACAAGCCAACGGAATAGCATTGTTAGATAATAGATAGGCAGGCATCGACGAGAGCATAGAACGGATCCGCGCCATCATAGAAAGACCAGACACTTGCCAGCCATCCAGACAATCACGGATCCACCTCACCAGATAACTAAAATCCAAACATCGAGGCAATCTCCCAGAAATCGGAATCCCCAAATAGGACATCCGATTGGACTGAGTAGGAATCCCCATAATCTGAGATATATAGCAGCGATTTGCTGAGATTCTTCATGACAGGCAAAGGTGGAGGCATTGCTGATAGAAGCCCTCCCCAGAAGAAGACAATCATCAGTAAAAAGTAAATGGGACAGCGAAGGGCCAAGGGGGCCAGCAGCATAAGGGTCAATGTCTGAAGTCCGCATCGCCAAAGAAAGCTCTCGAGATAGAGCATCGGCAGAGAGAATAAATCATAAGAGAGAAAGACGGCCTATGGACACACTCCATCACCCAGTCGACAAAAACCTCATGGAAACCAAACTCATGAAGAGTACTGCAAAGAAAGTCCCACCTCAGTCTATCATAAGCCCTCTCCATATCAAGCTTAATAGCCATGAGGCACTGACGTCCCGACGCTCGGTGAAGGTTATGCATAAACTCCTGAGCCAACAGGGTGTTATTCATGATATTGCGCCCCCTAAGAAAAGCACCCTTCTCCTGAGAGATAAGACGAGGCATAACCAAAGCCATCCGAGTTACTAAAATCCAAGCACAAATTTTGTATAAAGTGGTGCACAGACTAATGGGCCGATAATGCATAGGAGAGGAAGCCTCTGGACGTTTGGGTACCAAGGTAACAAGAGTCTGCTTCTAGTCAGAAGGCATATGAGTGGCCAAAAAGATAGACTAGATAGCAGAGACCACATCCGGACCAACAATGTCCCAATAATGACGGAAGAACAAGGGCGGCCTTGTCAGGACCCAGCTCCCATAAAGCGAGATGAATCTCCTCGTAGTAAGAGGCCTGATAAGAATGTCATTCTCCACATCTGAGACCTTGTAAGAAGGCAGAACCGGAGAAACTAGGAACCCAACCCCCAACATCTCAGTCCATCTGGTCTGGAAGTAGTTAATAAACTAATCCCTGATCGCCTGCGGATCCTCAACAGAATGGCCCTCCTCATCATCTATGCATCTGATGCAATTCGCCGATCGGCGCCGCAAAGTAGTCGTATTACGGTCTCCCTCCTTAATCCACTGAATATGGGACCTTTGCCTCCAATAAGTTTCCTGCTGCAACATCAGAGAATGGTGGACAGCTAAAGTGGATCTGAGAGTCGACAGATCCACATCAAGGAGAAAACCCTCATGATCCACCTTGTCTTGCAAAGAAGAGATAATAGACTCTGCCTGCCTCAAAATATTCCTGACCTCCCTCCTGTTCCAGCTAGAGAGCCTACGACTGACAAAAGGAGCCGTCTAGAAAGTCTGTAAGTGGCACTCCCTCTAACCGGCAACCGCCAGACCTGAGAAATGATATATCTCGTAGAAGAATAAAAGGTCCAGAACTTTTCGAACTTAAAACCGCTGAAGAGGCACAACAGTAGAAATGAGGATAGGACAATGGTCGAACCCTATTCTTAGCAAATGAGTAACAGTAGCAGAAGGAAAGAGTTGAAGCCAGTTGGTTATGCACCAGGTGAACTGGGTCCAGTAAATCCCAAATCCAAAAGATCTGCCGAGGCAATAAAGTTCATGAACTCAACAATGCCCGAGGAAGCAACAAATTGTCTGCCTCCTCGCTTCTCAGAGGCCCCCACAATACAGTTAAAATCACCAGCAATGAGGGAGGGAGGGAAAACCCTGGCCAAGAAGCAATTGGATCTCATCCCAAAGCACTCGGCGCACCGTAAACTCAGTGCTGGCATAAATTCCAGAAAGCAGCCAAGGTGCAGAGGATCCTTCCGAAACAACCAAAGCAACCTGCTGGCCACAATCATAGAAGGACTCTATCCGATCTCCAAAGTACCAAAATGCCTCCATAAAGACCAACAGAGTCAATAGCATAAGAATTCCACAATCTAGAAATCTGCCTCCAGAGGCGATACAAACTATCCCCCGAAAGACGAGTCTCCGTCAAAATATAGATGTCAAGGTTATGAAGCTGCTGAAGCCTCCCAAAAGATGAACGAAATGAGGGTTTCATGGCCCCTCGAATATTCCAAACAAGAATCTTAATTTAGGAATTAGAGGAAGAGGGACCCCAACATGTCCCCGATCACCTTCTCATCCTGGACGAGTCCATGATCTCAAGAAGACGATCCTTCTGGATGGCTGCCTTAAGAAGGGCCACAGCCTCATCATGGTCTGTACCAATCAAGCGAGACGGCTGGGCTGACCCTTCAGCAGACTGTAGGGCCAAGTTATCTTTACGATGGGGCTTTAGCTTCCTCGACCCCACAAGACCAGGCATACCCGTAGGGGAGTCAAGCGAAGCCGAGAAAGCAAAGGATCCATTCACAATGTCCTTATCCCTGAGGGTAGCTTTTCCTTTTCCTTTGGATGCCTTGGACAGGACCCGCTACGACAAAGGCTCAACAGGTCGAGCCCGCTTCGACATCCCAGAAAGGCAACCTTCACTAGTCTGAACCTGGCCCCCAGAAAGGCAACCTTCACTAGTCTGAACCTGGCCCCTGGCCCCCAGAAAGGCAACCTTCACTAGTCTGAACCTGGCCCCTCAACTTAAAAGGACTGGAACTTAAAACATCAGGATTGAGCATCGGGACAGATACCAAAAAATCAGACTTAACCTTCTTAGCCCTCCCCTCCTCTCCAACCGGCACGCTTTGAAGAAAACCGGCTCGCTCGATTATCAACCCTCCCATCCTCTTCCACATTCATCTCACCAACATCCGCCGGCAGAGAAGGAGGGATCCGGCACTCAGGCACACCAAACAGAGAGTGATGGCCCAGGAGAATGAGATGAGGGGGGCAGACAAGGCCTGCGAACCATTCCTAAGGTGCCTTCGTTTTTGCCATTCATCCGTGACACCGTTTGCTGCTGTCATCCAAGGGCCGAACCAAGGATTCAAGGAGGAAGATGAGGACTCCACAGGTCCCAAAGAAATGCAAGGATCCACAGAAGGCACAGATCCCTTCAATATTCTCGATGCATCCGAGTACAAAAATCTCCCTACAGCAAATAGGATTGAGGTAAGAGCCTCATCTGACCAAAATTCGATGGGGAGCAGTGGCAATCGGACCCAAAGCAGAGCTTGAAGCTCTCAGAAGGAATGAAGTGACCCAAAGCAAAGCTTGAAGCACGCCCGAGGACAAGCTCCGTAGCACGAATGTCTTCAAATTGCACTGAGGAACTCACGAACCAGAGCCTCCAGAGGAACCCAATTGCCAAGACTATGACTAGATTCTTCCATCTACCGCTCCAACTCTGCGATCACCACCGGAGACGGCGAGGGGGAAAACCACTCGAAGCGGCTCGATCGGGCATGGCTCCATGGCACGCTGGCGTTCTTAGAGCATCAGCCCCCACCGGATGCTTGACAGATGAAGATGCCATCACCAGATGGCGATGGAAATTGGGGAAGAAGAAGCCAATGCACGAATTGCAAAGCACCACAGAAAACACGGAAAACCCGCTCACGATTTTTAAAGCACTAAAGCACGTCTCTCAATCCACTTGGAACATTTTGTTCTTCGCGCATAGCATTTTCCTCACCTGCACGTACTTTTGTGGAAGAAAGTTTTGGGCCCACAGTATATATAGATCTCCTTCGAAACGTGTATAAAAAAAATGCTAACTTTTGCGTCTTATAAGGTGGGGCATCCAATTGGCTGTTTTAGAGGAACAGGTCACAATTAAGCAGTTGATCAATTTCATTTAAGGTCTATTTATTCTCATTTCAGTACGTTTTGAATCAATGGTTTGATTATATGCAACAAGGACAAGAGATTAGCTGTTGAATTAGATCCAACAGTTGATTAATGCTAACTGACATATATTAGAATTTATTTTATACCAGTTTCAAATCTTATAAATCTAGTCTGGTTGAGTTGGGTCGTCAGGGTTGGTTTGATACTGATTTTGAGCATTCAAGCTTGATTTTAGACTATTTGAGTTGAGTTTAAATTGGGTCGAACGTAAACCTAACACTTAGAATAATTGATAGTCCAATTTATAAATCTACAGTCATCATCTACTTTCATATGTCCAACCTCTCTAGACTTCCCAATTCTTCTTTCTACAGATGTCTCTTGAACTTCTTGACTCGGCCTGAACTATGAAACTAGTAACCCAAATTCTATGGTTCTCTTAAAATTTTAGATATGAGAAGCAGTATTACAAGTATCAAAATGTCTTCCTGAAAGGGGGAAAAAAAAATACAAGTATCTAGTATGAGAAATAATGTTTATGTTCCCGTTGGCAAGCTTCTTAAGACTTGTGGTATGCCATTCCATTGATCTGTCCACATGGTGATAATTATACCGGACGTTTATAAATTTATTTAAAATTTATTATAAAATTTTAATATTTTTTAGTTAAATATATTAATTTATAAAATTTATTTAATTAACTATAATTTTGTAAGGATTGCCGATAGCAATTTCGTGATGGATATAAAAAAATATCGACATAGGCATTAAGATGATAATAGTAGAAGATAAAAGATAGTGACAGAAAATAAATAAATAAAGTTTCTAACAAACCAAAAAGAAAAGAAGAAGTTCCCTTCAAACACCACATTAAAAGAAAATTGTTCCCTAGCATAACGATACCAAAGTATTATCAACAGCCAAAAGCTTCTATCCACCATAATTTCCAATCAAATATCTAGCAAAGTCTTCTTTAGAGTCTGCCACCGTGTGCAACGATAAGACGAGCCAGCTACGAGTCATGGAAGGTAAACAGAAAGAAGATTTAGCAAAACATATACAAACCTTCATCGCATTATATATGTTTAAGGACGACATCTTCATACCTGGAATAGCGATGTAAGTTTGTCCCGTAAGAGAAGCATCTGTTGATTAAATTCTTGTAGGCAAACCGAACATCTGCAGAAAGCCATATATACTAGTGTTTTAAAGTGGAGATTTCTATGGCAAAGCAAATAAGGGTAGAAGAGAATGCATTTTTTAGCAAGCAGTGAATTTAATTTGTAAATGAAATAGAACAAATATGAACAATATGTATATATAATTAAAAACTCACCCTTCCTTGCTTCTATTTGAGCAATAATTTCGAAATGCTTCGCAGATGCTATTTAGTTTTGAAGCACCAACACTGTAAAACAAATAAAATAGAACAATTTAGCTAGGTTGCATCTGCTGTCACTGTTACTTTTTTTTTACACATTTAAAATAAAAATTTTATTTTTATATTTTATATGTTTCTTAATTGACAGCATAAACATATTTGGCAGACACCATTGCTTTTTATTTTTTTCACTTCCATTTTATTCTTAACTATTGAAAGCTACTTTTAAAATAAAAAAATAATATAATTAAATATATTTTTTAATTAGATTTTGTACTTCTACCTTTAAAAATAAAAAATAAAAAATAAAAGTGATACCAAAGAGTTTTTCTTTCTTTCTTTGAAGGGAGTGTTTTTTTGCTACTAGTTCAACAGTTAGCAGAATTAATAGCATTTTGGCAATAGATAAGCATTATCATTTTGCTCTTTAAGATGAAATACATCATCGTCATATAGGATGCAATATTGATTACCAATTTGTTGGCATAGGTCTAAAAGTTACGCGCACAATTATGGTGGTTTCTTTAGAGGGAAAATTCTCATGAGTTATACGTACTATTTTGTGTAAGAATTGTACCTAGTATGCAAGCACATATACTTCAGTTTCGGAGTCAAAAAGATGGCAATAATGATAAGAAAAAAAAACAAAGGAGATTTTGTCATGAAATAGCAACCTATATTTAGATGTTATTAGCTATAATAAAAAGTTCTTTGCTCAAGTATAAAAATATATAACAAATATTGTGATTGGGAATAAAAAAGAAGGATATATAATGAATAGCTAAGGCCTAGGCTACTCAGAAGATGTCTCTATAAATGAGAGAGAAGGTCAACAACTCAGCAATGCATAACTTCAGTTTCTTTCAAGTAGATGGGGTCAGCATTGCATCTTTATCTTTCTTCAGTTTATCCAGGCGAATTCATATAACTCCTGAGTAAAAACTAGGCAGCTGTTCAACTAATGAAAGTCTCTTTTAGTAGTAAGTAAAAACTAGGCAGCTGTTCAACTAATGAAAGTCTCTTTTAGTAGTAAATTTATACATTTTCTGTGATCACAGCTATATTATTCAATCGTCAATCAATGTTCTCGATCAGACCGACTGCTGATTACGACCTCGTTGCTTAATCGGCGGTTGTCGCTTCATTAGCAAATGGATCGGAAGACATTTCAAACCATATACTAATCGATCACTGACTGATCGGTTGCGGTTCATGGCTAGCTCGTACTTAGATTTTTGACACAACTTGATTATTATTTTTCACTCTAATTATTTTTATCAATTTATTGAATACATTTTACCTTAACAATTAAATTTTTTCTCATCTTTTTGCACTTAATTACCAAATATTTATATTTTATTATTTATTTTAATAGATTTTTTATTATTTATTTTCTTAGATTTTATTTATAATGTTTTAAATATATCAATAAATATTTTTAATATTATAAGTTATAAACTTTAGAGTAATTATTTATTTGTATAGAATTAAATGCTTTTGAATAAAAAAATTAAGCTTCAATTGACTCTTTTTAAACTTTTTAATGATTCTAAATTTGATTATCAGTTAGATATTTGACTTAAATACAATATGACTTGATCCAATCCGATACCAAATCTTGATATTTTGAGTTGGATTGGAATCATAAGTTGGATCTAGGTTTAAAAGTATGAACCAAATGTAAAATCATATCCGATTGAAATCAAGCATAATCTAATCCGACTCAACCCAACTTATTGTAGCCCTAATTATAGTGTTATATGAACCTGTGGAATATGTTAACACTTAGTCCTAAAATATTTTAGGAAGAGAAGAAGAAGAAGAAAAAATATAGATAGCCAAGGCAACAACTTTTGATGGGACTGAATTTTCATAAATCAGTCTTACATAAAAAATTTGCATCATGAGTTCCATTTGAGACCAAAAAAAAAAAAATCAAAGAATTGGAAAATGCGAAGGATGAGATAATATGCATGATTACCTTGCAGTGCCTCCTTTCAACTTGATGAGATGATTGCTGATTTGGTCATAATCCACGTTTTCTTCTCCTCTTCATTAGGCGCAAAGAACATTGATAATTAAGCTACATGACAAGAAAAAGATAAAGAGGGATGTAGAGTGGATGCAACTCACAGAAGTTCTTTTATTTCCGCGAGGGTATTTTCTGTATTCTTAAAGTATATAGTCATCGTGTCATATAAGAAACCCGGGCTTTGCCCTTCAAACTGCTGTAGTTGTCTGAAATACTCATCTACATATCCCTTTGTAAGGCCAAAGAGTCAACATTTGAGGAAATTTAAGTTTCTATTGATCAAAAATAAAAATAAAAATCTAAAAAATTAGAAGGTTCAAACTACGTAGACGACTGACCTCACAAAGCAACTTCCACGTAAGATCATGATATTGCCTCTCAAGTTGTTTCACATTCATGATTTCTTCCTTTTTTTTTTTTTCTGATCCAAAGCTTCTTAATTTATAGAGGAAAGTTACGAAGGAATTATTCTTCCAGCTGTAGAGGAGGTTCAACTTGTATCTGGAGAGACAAAACCAGAGGATGAACTTTGAAAGAGTATGTTTAGAGAAAATTCAACGTTTTAAAAAAAATTGTACATAACAATTAATAAAAGAAATTGTTAACGCCGAGCGTTTTTGTTGAGCCGTCGCCCGTTTTTTTTAAAGGCGCTCGCCCGTTTTAAAATCAAAACGCTCACAGGGTTTTTTAAAAGCGCTCGCCTGGCTGCTTTAAAAAATGAAACGCCCGACTGTTTAAAAAAAAAAAAAACGCCAGACCGTTTTAAAAAAATAGTAATAATAAAATAAAATAAAAAATTAGAAAAATTTTGTAACCGATTCCTCGGAGGAGAGCTATGGTTTTAAACCGTCTTTCAGTTCTGATTCTTTAAATTACTTCTATTTTTTTTCCATTGAATATAATTTGATGCACATCATATTATTTTTTTATATATATATATATATATATATATATGAATACTTATATATTCCTAGTTGTAAACATGTAGAAATTATTTTTATTCAAATTAATTAGGATTCATTTTTTAATATCAATCTAAAGAAGATTTGTGCAAATTAATTAGGAGTTATTTTTAAATATCAATCTAAAAAAGATTTGTGCAAATTAATTAGGATTTATTTTTCAATACCAATTTATAGGAGATTTATATAAATTGTATTTAAATATTATTTTTCAATAACAGAAATAACACGGATTCTCCGAACAATATGGCGAGAGGCTATGAAGAGTAGTATCGGCCAAAAAGTTTGAAACAAAATTAATAGATAACAAATTCAAAGAATTTATAAAAATAAAAAATAAAAATCGATATTTTCTTGAAAGTGAATCAATACTTGCCGGTTTCTTTTTGCGACTGCAGTTAACGATACAAAAGGGTACGGCGATATTTACGATAGAAAGGCTTAATGGATTGGCAGGAGAATCAGGAAAGGTCATCGACATTCATTGCATGGAATATCTGGTACATTAATCACGTCCTTAAATCAGATCAAATCGAATAGTTTTATTTTATTTATTTTTTTTTTTGAAAAGACGGATGATCACACTAGTCTAATGCGATCAACCCAGATACATCAGAATGTAAAATTTGCAACAGCACAGGGGGCAAGGATCACCCACCCTCCATAGCCTATAACCTGCATGCTGAGCCACGACCGCCGCTGCCCAGTCAGCAGCCGTGTTGGCTTCGCGACATGACGGATCTGGGCAGTATCCACCTGCTGAAGCATAGTCCAAATATCCCTGAGGATCGTAGAAACATCAGGAATACTTTCTTTCCGCATCTACTGTATAACAGTCATAGAGTCTTCCTCAATCACAAGCCTCTGCGCTCGAAGAGTCTGAGAAGCATAAGAAATATCAGCCCAAGCAGCATAAAGCTTGGACATAGGGACAGAGAAATCCGGAGTGCCGAATAGACCAGCATAAATCGAATAGTTTTATTTGGTATACAATGATTCAACACGATAGTATCAGATTTGTACGGCTAGCCTTCCGTTCTCAATTTGGAAGGTGGAATCATTCAGATTCGACTTGGTTTGGAATGTTTCCGAATGATTTGGCTTCCGTACAAATGGTTTGGAATTATTCAAAATGTTTGGCCTTTTGCCCTGAGCTAAAAGATTGCATTTGGGATGATTCCCTCAAGACTTAATTATCGTTGCTTGTAATTTGTATGGCATTTATCAAAATACAAAGTTGATGCCATACAAGACCTGATGAAAAACTTTTGTTAGCCCAGCACACATGGTGGAGACCATGTGAAAATTGGTACATCGATTCGATCAAGGGTTTGGATCGTTGGTTCAACCATCGAATCAGGTTAAACTATTGGATTAATTATTTAATATGTATATCCATATATGTATCTATTAAAAAAATATGAAAACAAATATAAATATATAGTATCCATTTTCAGTCCTGCTAGGTGCTGTCAGGGAATTAAAAAAAAAAAAAAAAGGCGATGCAAGAACATTAATATATAAAAGAAATTATTATATTAAAAACAACTCATACGTCACCGTTGCTAGCCATTACTGAATATTGTTGAAAAATAATATCCGTAATAGAATTTAATCGGTGGTGGAAGGAGATAGCTGGCCTCCTGCCATAACGTTTGTGGCCATTTCATGAGCTTCCAGATAAGCAGGTACATTGGTGGGTCTTATTATTGTGCAGTTCACGTGATATTGTCGAAATCATGAGCCATTATGGGAAGGCCATTAAATGGGCAAAGACTGTAAGTGTTTAGAGAGAAAGAATGGGTGAATCCAATTGCTCTCGATCTGTTTTCTTTGATAGGAAGGTACAGCTAGGTCCAATTTGGAACAGCTATCAAAGACGTTACTGACTTGATAAGATGGAAATTTTAATTTATTTTTAGAGTTTAATTAAGAGTGGGGAGGCTCCCCCCATTAAGGTGATTTTAAAAGTTGGACTCTCACTGCTTGCATATAAAAGGAACTTTTTTCCATTAACATGATGCATGAGAAAAGCAAAGGAAAGAGTAACAAATAATTTCATATTTAAAGCTTTCAGTCATAACCTAATTTGGATTTATACTGGTGTTGTTACGCAATCACTTTCAAGATATTAGATTAATATAAGATTATATGTAACAGCCATTTTACCAATAAATATTGGAATATGCTTTGATTATTTTTTTTTTCATAATTGCATGGATAAAATATATGATTATCACTTCTAAATGCCCAGAGCATGATTGCGGAGCCTGGTTTCATTTGGGTTTCTTCTTTCCCGTACTCAGAAGTGGTGGCGATGCTGGAGGACCATTTTTTCGACATAATCCAAATTCCAACAGCGGCTCTGGAGGAGGCAAGTGATTGCTGGGAGGAGAAGGCCATCTTAGCTAGAACCTTCCATCGTTGGGTTTCATCGGAAGCCATCATCCGGGAATTTTGGCGAGTGGGTGTACCCGACAATATTCAACCAGTAAGTCTGGCTCCGCTGTCATATCTTTCGTTTTACTGATTCTCAAGCCAAAAAGATGGTGTTGGGAAGGCTATGGGTAGCCAACGGCTAACCGATCACTGCTGAGGGATGGCGATCGGACATACCGACGGCGGACTCTGTGGCTTCGGCCTTCCTTTGGGTGCGGCTACCCAACCTTCCTCTAGAATTCTGGAATGATAAAATCTTGAGAGCTATTTTGGCGCCGGCGGGCCACTTTGTCTACTCTGACTTTGCTACTCAGATGAAGAACATGGGGCGGTTTGCACGGGTGTGCTCCAGTCGGAAGTCAGAGTTCGAGAAAAGGGATCACCCTTCTGACAACAATTCCAATACGAACATCTCAAGGAAGTCTGTCCCAATTGCGGGTCGCTGCACCTCACCGGCCCCTGTTCCTCATCGCCTTTGCCCACTGGTCCGGAGAAGTCATCACAGGGTTCTAATTTCGGCCCCAGGATGGCAGCCATTCACCAACGGAGGTCTTCCTTTGGCCACCCACCAGAGCTGAAGAAGAAGAAGACCCACTCTGATCCAAACTTTGCTGCAGCTGATCCGCGATCGGCTTCAGTTCCGCGCTCAACCCCGTTGTCGGATGGCTGGCAAGAGCTTGGGAAGTTGGCTTGCTGGCGCATTCATAAGTCAAGCAAGGCCCTGGTCATAGCTGTCGAGGTCCTAGAACTGATTGTCGCTGGGATGAAGGAGATTGAAGGTCTGTTAGCGGGTTTCAATGGAAATAGAGCCATGCTAATTGAAGGACTTTGTGCCGATATCAGTGAACCAGAGAGGGCTGAAATTCAGACTAAATGTTTTGGCCCTCGGCTAAAATTGAACCAAAAGTTGACCACTAAGAACCCATTTGCCTACTTGGTACGGACAAATGGGTAGGTAGGCCCGTGGCTCGTATGGATGCCAACCCGGGTTCCTCAAAGCAGGCCAGGCCTGAGGAGACCCAAGCCCAGCGGATTGTCTCCAAAATTGAAAAATGAAAAGGAAAAGGGGTAGCTTCTACTTCAAATATCACAAAGGACAAATTCACTTTTATAGTTTCTCTGAACCCAGCTCGGGGTCCTATTGTTTCGACTAGTAGGAGTGATCAGACTTCTTGTAGCCAGGGTACAATCCCTGTAGGGGATAAGGTCCAGTCAACTAAGGTGGAGGGATGATGCCATGAGTCGGTAGTCTCTTGCCTTAAAGTGGCAATCTAGGGGCAGGGCAATGATTCCATGCTCTCTGTGAGTCCCCCCGGATTGTAGAGATTGTAGCTGAGACTGGAGCTCAATCGGAGGATAATCAATTGATGGATTGTACTACTCAAAAGAAAGAAGGTGGTACCATGTCTAGTGGGTACCTTTTTGATAATGCTATGTTGGAGGATCAGGTTGGGCCCCACCCTTTTCCAACTAGTAAATGAAGATTCTAATCTAGAATGTTAGAGGAGCTCGAAAACCTTCTTTTCGATCCTCTTTTGGAAGACTGATGCAGCTTCACAATTTTGATATCTGTGTTCTTCTAGAAACCCAGTTATCGGGAGACAACCTGGCCCGATTTAGGAGACAGGTTGTCAGGTCTTGGTCTTCTTATGCTGTGGAGTCAGAGGGTCTACCTGGTGGGATTGTGGTCATTTGGCGTAACACCACTATTATGGTAGATGCCTTTCATCAGTGCAATCAGCAGATTGCTCTTGTTATCTCGAATGGGACTTTCGACCCTTAGCTCCTCTCGGGTGTTTATGCTAGCACTGACTTCAGAAAGAGGCATATCCTATGGTTTGATATACTCTCTTCTTCCCCAGGGTTTTTCATCCATCATTGCTAGTGATTTTAATTGTATCACTGGCGCCAATGAAAAGAAAGGTGGTAGGCAGGTTATTGATTCAGTGGACATTTCTGAGTTCATGACCTTTATCTCTTTAGTTGGGTTACTGGATTTGGGATTCTCGGGTCCCCAATTCATCTGATGTAATAATCACTAGGGTTCGGCTCGTGTCTAGGAGAGATTGGAAAGAACCATGGCCACATTCCAATGGCTTCAAAAGTATCCTTCTGCTACCGTTACTCACCTTCCCAGGATTGCCTCCGATCACTGTCCCATTCTAAATCCATTGAGGTTGATTTTCATCAGCGGAGACAGTTTAGATTCGAGCAGTTCTGGACTTCCTATTTCTCGGCTAGATCCATCATATCCCAAGTCTAGCATATACCTGTGAGAGGTAATGCTATTTATTGACTTTCTAGGCATCTGGAGTTAGCGAGACACAGGCTTCCTAGATGGAACAGACTGGAGGTTGGGGACATAGTGAGGAAAATAGAGCAGGTGGAAGCAGATATTGCTTCCCTCCAAACCAAAGAGGATCAGAAAGGCTGTCTCCCTAATGCTGACCTCACTTCTCTCCGACATAAGCTCACTCTTCACTACTCCCTTCTTTAGCAGTAGGAGACTTATTGAAGGCAGAGGTCTAGGATTCAGTGGATTTGAGATGGGGATCGCAATACCAGATTTTTTCATCAGGCCATCCTGAAGCATCGTGCTGCCAACAGGATTCGGCGATTAGTTGATGAGGAGGGGCATTATCAGGAGGATATTCTAGTCATCCAGGATTAGTTATTATTATTCTTCTAGTCTATATGGACTAAGCATTCTAGTGATGAGGCTCCTGTTTTTCAGGTTTCACCCTTCAAGAAGGTCTCTGCACACGAGAATGACCTTCTTATCAGGCCGATCATAGCGGATGAGATACGCTTGGCCTTATGGGATCTAGGGCCTGATAAGGCGCTTGGGCCTGATAGGTTTTCGTCTTTTTTTTCTGCCACTATTGGGATATTGTTGGCCAGGAGGTTGTTCATGCCATTCAGATTGCCTTCCAATCCAAATCCATTTTTGTTGACTGGAACCGGACTTTCATCACTCTTATGCCTAAGCGTACAGATTCTTCCATCCCTCAACACTATCAGTCCATCAGCCTGTGCACTACCTTGTACAAGGTCTATGCACACCTTTTCATCTTCTACATGCGAGATGTGATTCCTTGTCTTATCTCTGCTGAACAGGAGGCTTTTATTAGAGGGCGGAGCATTTCGGATAACGTCCTTATAGCCCAGGAGTTTATGCATGATCTTTAGAGAGCCTTAGCCAGACAGTGTCTCATGGCTGTTAAGCTTGATATGGAGCAAGCCTACGATAGATTGAGCTAGGTTTTTTGCACCGAACTCTTCATAAATTCGGATTTGATGGCCTATTTATTGATTGGATTATGGCCTGCATCCAGAAGCCATCCTTCTCTCTGATCATTAATAGTAATCAGATCGATTTCTTCCACTCTGCTGTAGGGTTAAGATAAGGATGCCCATTATCCCCTTTTCTGTTCATCCTGGCTACGGATGATTTATCTCGTGCATTCTATCAAGCACAGCAGGATTGTCGCATTGCCCCTTTTATGGCGGGCCCTTCAGTCTCTCGTCTTCTTTTTGTAGATGACTGCATACTTCTAGGACAGGCTGCTCTTCATAATGTGGCTAGTTATGCTTCCATTATTTAGTGCTACTATCAGGCTTCTGATCAGAATGTCAACTTAGAAAAGTCTACAATCTGCTTCAGTCCGAAGACCACCAAGACAACTAGGGAAGTCATATACCAAACCTTGGGTATCTTTACTAAGGCTGATCGGCTATCATACTTAGGGATCCCTATTATGGAAAGATGTCCTCGCATTAGTGATTACACTAATATCGAGCGATGGATCCGTGATCGCATTGATGGTTGACAGGTCACTGGTTTATCCATGATGGGAAGGATCACTCTTATCCACTCAGTTCTTACGTCCCTTCCTCTACATCTACTATCTAATGCTATCGTCCTGATTACTTGCCTAAGGAGGATAGAGAGATGCTTCGAGAACTTTCTTTGAGCATCTATGCAATATTCATCTTCAGGCATGGGATTTGGTATGTATGCCACTTCATAAAAGTGGTCTTGGAATTCAGTCACTGATAGTCAGGAGAGATGCTCAGATTGTTAAACACACTTCGCGGTTTCTTCTTGATTCGCACTGTCTATGGAGCTCCTTTATACGTGCTAGATATGGTGACTGGACTCCTTCTATGGACTCTCAGCTTACCTGCGGGTATTCTTTCTTCTGGAAGGAGGTTTATCGGTATGCTCCGACTATTTTGAATAACATCTCGTGGATGATTGAAGATGGCTCCTCGGTTGATGTTGTTTAGGACACTTGAATTTCTGACTCCCCCTTTTCCAATGGCCTACTTTTATTAGCATTGATGTTCCGAATAGCATGAGGGTTAAGGATTTGATCACTTAAGATCCCTCCTCCCGGCATACCCCCACGATGACCTGTTTATTTGGGAAGGAGGTTTCTCGGCGGATTCTTTCTATTTCGCTCATCCTGAGGCATATAGCCGATACGAGATTACGACGGAGAACTTGTCTTTCTAGGGCTCCCACCAGGGACCTTATGAAGGTGTATAGACCACAGCCTCAGGGCACGAGGGATGCTGCTTGGATTTGAAAGCTCTCTATTCATCTCAGGGTCTAGCTCTTCATATGGAAGGTTGTATGGGACTGTCTTCCTACTTATTCCCTTCTCTCTGGGAGAGGACTGTCCATCCAGACGACTTGCCCTTTGTATGGGCAGGAGGAGGAGACTACAGACCATGCCATCTTATCTGCCCTAGAGTGAGCTGAATCTTGCCGAGGATGGGTTATTACTACAGAGTGGATGATACAGACTCTTCACGGTCTCCTTTCCTAGATGATCTTCGGAGGACCACCTAGCCAAAGGGCGCCCTTTGGGCAGTTATAGCCTATCAGATCTGGTTATCGCGGAATCTGCTTATCTTCACTAATAATGCTATATCTTTTCATAGGATTGTGCGGAAAGGTAGATCTCTATCCGTGGAATTTGCACTTCATCGCAATGGTACTGATTTTGACATCTATGGCCACTGAGGTTTCCCTGCTGCTTCAGCAGCGAACCGGCATACGGTTTTTATTTTTTAGAAGCCCTTCCCTCTAGGGTTTGTCAAAATCAACTTTGATGGAAGTGTTTGGGAAAGATTAGCAGGTTCAGCCTTTATTATTCGAGGGATTAATGGAGCTTTGCTGTCGGCGGACGGTTTTGGCATCCTAGACTCCTCTGTCCCTGTAGCTGAGCTTGGGCTGGTATTTCCTATGCTGCATGAATTCTTCATGCTTATACCCTTTTCATTGAGTGATATTCTCTAACTGTCATCCGGTGACTCTGAATGGGAAGCTGCAACCAAGTCCCCATCAATCCCCTACTCCTTGATATTTGGTTTGTTCTTTAGGAAGTTCACAAAGCCCGGATCCGGCATATCTATCGAGAAGCTAATTTAGCGGAAGATTGGATGGCGGCCTCTGTGGCCCATTATGCGGGATTTTGGATATGGAATCAGGATGACCCATGTCCCCTTGTCCTTAAGTAAATTTTGTATTCTGATATATTTGGACTAACTCGCACTAAGATAATATGATCATCCATCTGTACCAAAAAAAAAAAAAAACTCTTGAGGAGAAGGAGGGGATGGCACGTAAAAAGATAGGTGAGAGGGAGAAACGGGTTTCAAAGGACAAAAAAAAAAAAAAAAATAGTGGCAGTACTATTTTTATCTTGCAATAAAATAAATATATAATTACCCTGTATGCAAAGATCCACGCCTTGCAACTTATATTTAGCGGTTTAGTTTTGCATTTCCAACTACTAAAATAGTTCTTTATTTGTAATTTGTGTATTGTAATCTCATCCTTACAAGAATAATGACCTATATAATGCTATATTGAATTAGCGATTTCATACAGGTTGCCGTGATCATGATCAAAATTTTTTTAAAAAAAAATTGTCACTATCATGATAGTTGATTCTGTTTTATTTAATGGCAATACTTGCATTAAAAATGTGACTAACCGAGGCAACTTATATTATAATAAGAGATTTAGATGTGCTCAAGAAATGTCTGTTATTTAAGTTAACGGAAGAATAAAAGATTAGGTTTGCATTTTCAACTCCCAAAATAGGTATTTCTTAACGCTTTATGCATATTATAACATCATCATCCTAACAATAAGTTTTATTTTATAAGAAAGTGCAAACTTTATTCTCGTTGTCATGATAATGATAAAGATTTTTTTTTATTACTATTATGAGAGCTACTCCTATTGGTATTATGACAAAGCATATATAAAAAGAGTGATTAAGCAAGATAAACTTTTGGATTTGCTTATAAAATTAAATGCTCTAGTTGAAGTATGGATGCAAGTCAATGGGACAAGACTTAAAACTGAAAAATTAATTATAAAAACTAAGATGACTTTAAGAAGTTCCATTGAGATGATTGATAAACATTATTCAAAAATATATTTTTCATGATTATTATATTTTTTAAAGAAAATTTATAAAGTTTTTTTAAAAAAGAAATAAAGTCATTATGAACCCTAAAATGCTACACTAGCAACTGTCTAAAGGCAAATTAATACCTATCATGGTACATAGTGCGAAAATACTATCACTATGCTATGGTTTTACATGTAAAGATCGCATTAACTTGAACATCATTTAGTGTCATCACGTGTTAAATCTCTAGATGTTATCTGAATATTACATCTATTAATTTTTTAAAAGAATTATATTAAGCCTGCATAAAGAATTCTATATTTTATGTTCGGTAAACTTCTATTGGTTTTTCATTAGGATTTTTTTTATTTTTACATTTATTTTAATTTGTTTTTCTTATTTTAGTATCACTTTTTCTCTGATCCAAATTAGGGATATTATGAACTATTTTTTTCTTCATTTTTTATCAATGCTTGTTGCATCAATTTCCCTTTATTGATAAGAAAAACTAATTATTTAAATGACTATGATTATATCATTTCATGTTTGGAGCAAGTATTGCTAGAATATTATAAAAATTCAGTAGTAGTAGTAGTTACCAAAGTACACCATTCTTAATTGCATGATTTTCTCAATAAAAAAGAAAACAAATCATGAGGAATTATATCTTTTTGAATCTTATAATTCTAAATATTCAAGTTTTATAAGAGGCTTGCTTGTATCTACCCTTCTTTTGGGTTAATGAACAAATATTGTACATCGATGAAGACGTGAAGGGGAGAAGGATGGGATAAGTGAGATGCTACCAATTGTTAACGGACTAAACCGCAAGATTAAGAGGCTTTTCTCTGTGATAGTAATATCCAATAAGGTTTCCGATAACCTGCTTGCCGGAATTATCTGAAACTCTATGTTGAAGTTATATGCAATTTTTTTCTTATCAAATAAGGATTCCAATGACTAGTTCTAATAAGTTTAAACCAGAAGCAAGTAACTGGAAGTTTGAATTTTTTTAAAACTCATTTTAACAAAGAAAAAGAACAAAGTGGCGATGCTAGAATATGTAAATATCTAAAATTTACAACTAAACAAAGTGAAAGGATTTTGAGATATAGTTAGAAAATCATAGATATAAAAATATTTTTATTTTTTAAAAAAATTAAGTTCAGATTTAAGTTTAGGAATGGAGACCTCAAACTCCGCTTCATCTCCATTCCTCTTTAATTCCTTCAAACCCATCTTGAATAGAATAATTTTCTATGAACATCTAATTTTTCTATCTTTATTGCCATCCCATCTTGAATAGAATAATTTTCTATGAACATCTAATTTTTCTATCTTTATTGCCATCGAGTAGCAGATTCAATCTAAAAATTAATTATTAGGATATTAGTCATTTCTTATTGGAAGGAAGATTATTTAAAAAAAAAGAACTTTCTTTTTCCTTATTAGATAACTCCTTTTTTTATTCAATAACTTAATTACTTTTCACATCCATTTAGGATGATAGTCCTTTTTTTTATTTACTTTTCATTTACAATCTTGATGTGATAGACATTGGATGAGAGAATTTCTTGTATTATTTAAAAAGAAATTATATCGTTAAAAGAAAAAAAAAATACTTGGACCTCTTTGATTTATTTTTTTTCTTTCAAATTGTATGATAAGAGAAACTATACAAAGTTTTAGTACTCCTAGTGGTGAATATTACATGCAGTACATATCCTGCTGACTGTGCATTATTGTTGCTGTCTCAGACCCTCCACACATCATAGACCCAATAAACTGATACAAATTATTTTTCAGCATCTTTCTCCTCATCACAACCATGACACCTTTCATAATATTGAGAACATCATTCCCGGAATGACAACTAAAACCAAATCAATTCCTCTTCAGGTACCCCAATGACACTAGGTTCTTCTTCAAGTCAGGAACATACTTCACATGAGTAAGAGTTCTCACAACCCCATCAAACATCCTGATCCTAACTGTGCCAACTCCTGCCATCCTACAAGAATGGTTATCTCCTAATGTCATATTTTTCACATCGATTTTAGTATAATCTGCAAACCAGGACCGATGCGGTGTATAATGATGTAATCAGACTGAATCAAGTAACCAACTGTCTATTGTACTTCTGTGTACATCTGAAAAACCACCAAGAGATCCTCCTCGACCCCTACATCTTCAATAGTTCTGATAGATTCCTTTTTTTTCTTCTCTTCTTGAGGTTTCTTCCAAAAAGGATAATTCCTCTTTATGTGTCCAACCCCATTACACTTGTAACACTTGAACTTGCCTTTGCCTTTCTTTGACATGAATCTGAATCGACCCCTGTGCTTGCTGACCTCCTTGCCTTTACCGATTATCTCTCCCATCATGAGGCTCTTCTGAGGTACACATTTTCTGTCATCTTTCCCCGCTGCTCATTAGATTTCAACATAGACATAATATCTTCATAAATCAGTGTTTCTTTTTCATAAAGCAGTGTAGTAACAAGATGATTATAAGACATAAGCAATGAACATAACAAGAGAAGAGATTTATCTTCTTTCTTCATCTTAACACCAAAAGTATCAAATCATTGCATACCCTATCATACTTCTGAATATGAAGAACAATATCCCCGTCTTCTTGTATCCGAAGACTATATAATTGTTTCTTCAACATAAGTTTATTGATATATTTTTGCCCATGTACAAGGAATGCAACTTGGCCCAAAGACTCTTCGGTTTCTTTTCATCTACGACACTGTATAAAGCCGAATCAGCAAGACATCCTTTGATCGCTGCACATGTCCTCTTCTCAAGAGACAACCAATCCCCTTCTGACATCTCTTCAGGCTTTGATTCCAAAGCAACATCAAGAAAATTTTGCACTAGTAAATTCTCAACCCTTATCTTCCACATGAAAAAACTTTCTTTTCTATTAAATTTTTCAAACTCAACTTTGCTTCCACTACTCATGGTTGATCAGGCCATAAAGAGCAATCATAGAGATAAATTAAGAAAAATACCTAAAGGCAAAATTTTGGTTGAAATCCCCTCCTTCAATCTCTTCAAAAATTTTTTGCTTTCCTTGGATAAGATGCTTGACCTTTTTTTACTTGTTGCCAATAATCAAATTGCTGCAGCGGTTAGTCTGAAAATTTTTCTTTTGTGCCTTTTAGGTTGTGTATTTTCATGTTCATAGGGATGATGACAACTAGAGCTATAGATGGCGTACGGTAAATTATCCTTAAGATATACGATGGTCCTAGGTCCTTTTTTTTTTAACTTAGAAGTACACATTCATTGGCCATATTTTCTTGTCCCTTAGTTGAGATGGCTCCTTTGGAAACTAATCAAACTTTAGGTAGTGTTTGATAGGAAAAATGTTATCCATGGATAAATGTACGGGATAGAATTTATCCCCTGGCTATCCCTAGGGATATCCCTTGGCTATCCCATTGATCATATCAAATGCAAAAAGGTAAATCCATGGGATAACCTTTTTTTACTCTTATTTGGAGGGATAACCAACTATTCCTGCATTCTCTAGGAAATAAATTGAGGGGATATCCCATGGTTAACCATGGTTAACCATGGATTATCCCTTTGGTTAACTTTATTCCCTGCTATCCCTTATAGTTATGGCTTTTGGGAATAAGAGGGGATATCCTCTGGATATCCCCTTTTATCCCCTATTTCAAACACTACCTTAGTGTGCTGGCTATCAGAATAATGCACTTTTTATATATCGTACAAACGTACAGTATAGTAATGATTTTTATAAAAATACGCGTGCAAAGAATTATGCACTTTTTATTTATTTTCTTAGCCAATTCCATCCATTCAATGTACACCAGCCATTTCCAAAATAAAAGCGTGATCCGTAAAAATTATTATAACGACACATCCCAATGCTTTGCATGAGTTCCATGTGAAGCTATACTGCAAGAAAATACATAATTAATTTATTATCAATTTTTGCAATCCATTAGATATTCATCTTCCGATGCCTAATATAAAACACTTAGATTTTATTAAAAAATAATTGCGAATGCATGCTACTTATCAAGAAAATGATTACATGCGTATCACTTATTAGTTATTAGGTGATTGCTAAATAAAAAATATCTAACAAATTGCATTAAGGATTTATTAATTTGATTTAACTATTGATGACTGATGGATGTTAATCATAGTTAATGTTTAAAGTGTTTGATTGTATTATTATTAATTATTTTTGTTGAAATGTTAAATTATCAACAAGGACATAAAAGAGAGAAATCTACTTGATTAGAATTGACCTACTGTTAGAGATGATTTTTTTTTTGTCATAATTTTTTTTTTTTTTTGTTAGCTAGGGCCAACATTTACCATACAGCTGATTTCAATAGCTAGTGGTTAATGATCCTTCACCCACTAGAGCTTTACATCTCATCAAACATTATTGAGGCCAATAACTCTAAATTAGGTGGGTTTAAAAGTGTTACATGTCATCAAACATTAATAGACCAGATATTGGCATAAAAACCTCTCAGCTAAGTAGGTTTAATTAAAAGTGGAGGCCCTCAAATGTGTGCTGCTTGTTGTATCTGGCTTGCGGAAGGTGAGACCAGAGATAGAAACGTCCAATGAATCCTCGCCGTCTTGTGTTTGACGTTCCGTATCTTCGGATGGAGTCGAAGTTGGCTCGCCAGAGGTCAGGCATCCAAGGCCTCATCCTTCTGTCGTGTTGTTTTCTTGGAGACCGCATTCTCTCCCTCTCTCTCTTGATTATTTTCCCGGTTTTTAACAGGAACATTTTGTTCTTCGCGCATAGCATTTTCCTCACCTGCACGTACTTTTGTGGTAGAAAGTTTTGGGCCCACAGTATATATAGATCTCCTTCGAAACGTGTATTAAAAAAAAAAAAAAAATTGCTAGCTTTTGCGTCCTTATAAGGTGGGGCATCCAATTGGCTGTTTGAGAGGAACAGGTCACAATTAAGCAGTTGATCAATTTCATTTAAGGTCTATTTATTCTCATTTCAGTACGTTTTGATTCAATGGTTTGATTATATGCAACAAGGACCAGAGATTAGCTGTTGAATTAGATCCAACAGTTGATTAATGCTAACTGACATATATTAGAATTTATTTTATACCAGTTTCAAATCTTATAAATCTAGTCTGGTTGAGTTGGGTCGTCAGGGTTGGTTTGATACTGATTTTGAGCATTCAAGCTTGATTTTAGACTATTTGAGTTGAGTTTAAATTGGGTCGAACTTAAACCTAACACTTAGAATAATTGATATATAGTTCAATTTATAAATCTACAGTCATCATCTACTTACGTATGTCCAACCTTTCTAGACTTCCCAATTCTTTTCTACTTCTTGTCAGATGTCTCTTGAACTTCTTGGCTTGACCTGAACTATGACACTACTAACCCAAATTCCATGGTTCTCTTAAAATTTTGTTGGGCCCATGGCCTATTTATTCAGCCCATTAGGATTGAAAGGGAGCACGCTTTATTTTTTCTGATTCTTTTTAGTCTTCTTGAAGGAGCTGCCACTAAGTATTGTGGAAGCGTAGAAAAACAAAAGAATAAGAAGAAGAGAAGAAAAAAAAAATAAGGAGATAACGTAAGAGACTGTATTTTTCGGTGACGTAATCCTTATATCCCTATTATTCTCTTGTGATTATTTCTCAGATCCAAGTAAGAAACTTTGAGATTTGGATATTTATTATTTTATAGTAGATCTTCTTCTCTGTCTTGCCCGTGATTTTTTTTTCATTATTTTGAAGGGATTTTTCAGATAAATCTTGGTGTTTCTGTGTGATTGTATGGTTTGTGCATTTTATTTATTATTCCGCTGCTTATTATGACCTGCTAGTATTTGTTCGTATATGAATTCTTTGCCATCAACTGGTATCAGAGCCAAGTTCAATCTCGTTAGAGAAGATCGGACATCTGCAAGAAAATCCAGAATTCGTGAATTTTTGTATGCGAGCATAGAGGCCGATAATATTTCTCGCATGATCAGTCTGAATGGAAACAATTGGATGATATAAGAACTACGGATGGAGGACCTCTTGTATTGCAAGGATCTATATGGACCTTTGGAAGGGATCAGTGCAAAGCCCGTTATAATAACAGATGATGCTTGGATCATGTTAGATCAAAAAGTAGTCAGTTTTATTCGACAGTGGTTGGATGATAATGTCTTTCACCATGTTTCCACTGAGACTTCTGTACACTCTCTTTGAAAAATGTTAGAAAGTCTCTATGAGAGGAAAAACAGCTGGCAATAAGTCTTTCTTGATCAGAAAACTTATGAATCTAAAATACAAAGAAGGCACTTCTATTGCTGAGCACTTGAATGAAATGCAGAGTATTACTAACCAGTTATCCTCCATGAAAATGTCTCTTGATGATGAGTTGCAAGCATTGTTACTTCTCAGTTCATTGCTAGAAAGTTGGAAGACACTGATGATTTTTCTCGGTAATTCTACACCAGACGGTGTTGTCACCATGAGTCAAGTAACATGCAGTTTGTTGAATGAGGAGTTGAGGAAGAATTCAGTAACTTCTCATATTGATTCACAGGCACTTATCTAAAAGAATAGAGAACGGTCAAAGTCTAGAAATAGAGACAATTCATACGGTAGAAGCAAATCAAGTTTAAAGAAAGATATTACTTGCTACAACTGTGGTGAGAAAGGGCACTACAAGAATCAGTGTAAAAAGCTTAAGAAGAGCAAGGAAAAAAGAAAAGAAGTGAAGGATATAGAGTCAAAGGAGAATATCACTGCTACATTGCATAGTGGTGATTATTTGATTTTGTCTACTTCTGATGGTATCTTCTTATGTGAGTGTCAGAATCATGAGTGAGTAATTGACACAGATACTTCTTATCATGCTATACTACGGAGGGAGTTTTTTTTTCTACATATAGGACTAAAAGTTTTGGTATTGTCAAGATAGAAAATCAAGGCATAACAGACATCATTGGCATGGGTGACATCCACATAAAGACCAATCTTGGTTGTAAGTTGATGCTCAAGGATGTAAGGCATGTGGCTGACTTGAGGCTGAATTTAATCTTAGTTGAAAGACTTGATGATGAAGACTTTGATGGCAGATTTCGTAAAAGGTAATGGAAGCTCAGTAAAGGTTCACTTGTTGTAGCCAGTGGGAAGAAGTGTCACACTTTATACATGTTGCGGGCTAAAGCTTATAGTGAACAATTGAGTGCTACAGAAAAAGACTTCAGCATGGAGTTGTGGCATAAACGACTAGGACACATGAGTGAGAAGGGGCTGCAAGTTCTTTTCAAAGGAGAAGTTCTATCAGACTTCAAAGGGATACATATGAACCCATGTGTTGATTGTTTGGTTGGCAAGAACATAGAGTTTCTTTTGCTAGTCCTGCATTGTCTAGAAAAATGGACGTCTTGGATCGTGTCTATACAGATGTTTATGATCCTCTAAGGACAAAAACTCCTGGTTGATCTGTTAATGTTCCATGTATCAGTGGTGCACTTTATTTTATCACTTTTATAGATGATTTTTTAGGAAAGTTTGGGCCTATGGTTTGAAGACCAAAGATCAAGTTATTAATGTCTTCAAAAAGTTTTATGCCAGAGTTGAAAGAGAAACAGAAAAGAAATTTAAATGTATAAGGTCAGATAATGGTAGTGAGTACATAGGGTTATTTGATGATTATTGCAGGTCACATGGCATTCAGCATGAGATGATAGTTCCTGGTACTCCTCAGCATAATGCATAATGCAATTGCAAAGAGAATGAACCGCACCATCATGGAAAATATTAGATGTATACTTTCACAATCCAAGTTACCTAAAAGATTTTGGGATGAGGCATTGAAGACAACAGTTGATGTAATAAACTTATTACCATGTACAGCTCTAGATGGTGATGTTGTAGAGCATGTATGGTCAGGAAAGATGTCTCTTACAGGCACTTGAGAGTGTTTAGTTACCGTGCATTTGCACATATTCTAGACATTAAGAGGTCCAAGCTGGATGGTAAGACAAAAGAATGTGTTTTGCTTGGTTACTCACATAATGAGTTTGGTTATAGACTTTGGGATCCAGAAAGGCAAAAGGTATTCAAAAGTAGAGATATGATATTTTTTGAAGATCAAACCCTTCAAGACTTTAAGAAGGAGGTACCAGTTAAGTCTTTTGTAGGAGGATTAACAGACTGTGACCTAATTATTCCTTCAGTATGTCAGAGTGATGGGGGAGATGTGTAAGAAAATAGTACAGGAGCAGATGTTAACTCACCTGTAAGACATGTTGAGCCTACAGAGCCTCAATTGAGAAGATCTACCAGACAATGTCAACCTTTCAAAAGGTATTCTACAGATGAATATATAATGCTTACTGATGAAGGTGAACCAGAATGTTGCCAGGAGGCAGTTGAAAGTGAGCAGAAAAAGGAGTGGTTAGTAGCTATGCAGGAAGAAATAGGTGCCTTATAGAAGAACCACACATATGATTTAGTGAAACTACCAAAAAGAAGGAAGCCTTTAAAGAACAAGTCGGTTTTCAGGTTAAAGACTCAACAACAGTATTTTCAACCAAAGTATAAGGCCAGATTGGTACTTTAAAGAGATTTTTTCTGCTATTGTTAAAATATCTTCAATTCGTATTGTTCTATGTATTGCTGCTAGTCTAGACTTGGAGGTTGAGCAGTTAGATGTGAAAACAGCTTTTCTTCATGGTGATTTGGAGGAAAAAATTTATATGGAGCAACCAGAAGGCTTCAAAGTCAAAGGTAAAGAAAATCTTGTCAGCGGATTAAAAAAAAGCTTGTATGGGCTGAAGCAAGCTCCAAGGTAGTGGTACAAAAAATTGATTCATTTATGGCTGAAATAGATACAAAAGAATGACTTCAGATCATTGTGTGTATATCAAATGGTTTAGTGAGGATTTTATCATACTCCTACTTTATGTTGATAACATGTTTATCCTTAGGAAAGATATATATGTGATTGGCAGGTTGAAGAAAAAACTGAGGTCATTTGAAATGAAGGATATGGGAGCATACAGATTTTCCATGATAGAAAAACCAAGAAAATATGGTTGTCACAGGAAAAGTACATTGAGAATGTATTGGATAGGTTCAGTATGAACAATGCAAAGCAAGTTGGTTCTCCTCTTGCAGGTCACTTCAGGTTGTGCTTAGAGCAGAGTCCTTCAAGTAATGAGGAGAAGAAAAAAATGAAGAAGGTTCCTTATGCTTTAGCAGTCGAAAGTTTGATATACGCGATGGTATGTACGAGGCCAGACATCTCATATGCAGTGGGTGTTGCTAGCAGATTTCTTACAAATCCAGGAAAAGAGCATTGGGCAGCAATGAAGTGGATCTTCAGATATCTCAGAAGAAGCTCTAAAGTTTGTTTAAGCTTTGGGGGTGTTCCACCTATGCTGATTGGCTACATAGATGCAGATATGACTTATTTTTACAGGGGGAGCAGTGTCATGACAATCCAGTTGTAAAGGTGTGTAGCTTTGTCCACCACATAAGCAAAATATATTGCTGCTACCGAGGTCTGTAAGGAGATGTTGTTGTAAAGGTGTGTAGCTGCTTCCGAGATCTGTAAGGAGATGCTGTAAATGAAAGAATTCTTACATGAATTGGGGCTAAAATAGAAAAATTATGTGGTACATTGTGACAGCCAGAGCGCCATCTACTTATGCAAGAATCTACTTATGCAAGAACCCAACTTTTCATTTTAAGTCAAAGCATATATATGTTAGATACTACTGGATTCGAAATGTGTTTGAAGAGAAGCAGTTGCAGCTTCAAAAAATTCACATAAATGAAAATGGGGCAGACATGTTAACAAAGACCTTGTCAAAAGAAAGGCAAAAGATGTGCCGACAGTGGGTTGAAGGGGGAGGTTGTTGGGCCCATGGCCTATTTATTCAGCCCATTAGGTTTATTTTTCCTTTCTTTTTGGTTTTTTTTGGAGGAGCCGCCACTAAGTGCCATGGGAGCATAGAAAAACAAAAGAAGAACAGAGAGAAAGAAAATAAGGAGGTAACACAGGAGATCATATTTTTTGGTGACATAAGGCAAGGAACTTTGAGATTTGAATATTTATTATGTTATAGTAAATCTTTGTCTCTGATCTGCTCATGGTTATTTTTTCCTTTACATGTGATTGTATGGTTTGTGTATTTTATTTATTATTCAATTGCTTATTACAGTTACTAATATTTATTCGTATATAAATTCTTTCCATCAATTTTAAATATGAGAAGCATTTTAATTATGAGAACAATATTACAAGTATCAAAATGTCTTTCCAAAATGGCAAAAAAATTTACAGATATCTAGTATGAGAAATAATGTTTATGTTCCCATTGGCAAGCTTGTTAATACTTGTGGTATGCCATTCCATTAATTTTTCCACATCTTGAGTAAGTATGCCGAAAGTTTATAAATTTATTATAAATTTTTAATATTTTTTAGTTAAATATATTAATTCATAAAATTTATTTAATTAACTATAATTTTGTAAGCACTACCGATAGTAGTTTGACGGACCGTCTTAATTGTCGTGGTGGACATAAAAAAATATTGAAATAGGCATTGAGATGACAATGGTAGAAGATAAAAGACAGTAGCAGGGAAAGGATCTATGTAAGCATTGAAATGAGAAAAAAATAAATAAAGTTTTTCACACATAATATCATCTTAGACTTTTTTTATTTTTTAATGTCTATCATATTAAGTTTATGGCAATTAAGATTATACTTAATTAAATAAATTTATGAGCCAATATATTTAATAAAAATATTAAAAACAAAGTTGAGAGTTTTTTTTTTTTAAATTCATACAAGGCCACTACTATCTTTTAATTTTATGGAACTTAGCCACATCAATTACCATTAACTGTATTCAGTGGAAGAAAAATAACCATATGTCTATCTGTTTGTCACAAACCAGAAAGAGGAGGAGAAATTCTCTAACAAACCAGAAGGAGAAGAAGTTCTCTTCAAACACCACATTATCGACAGCCAAAAGCTTCTATCCACCATAATTTTCAATCAATATCTAGCAAAGTCTTCTTTAAAGTTTGCCACTGTGTGCATTGATAAGATGAGCCCGCTGCGAGTCATGAAAGGTAAACATAAGGAAGATTTAGCAAAACATATACAAATCTTCATCACGTTATATATGCTTAAGGACGACATTTTCATACCTGTAATACCGGTTTAAGTTTATCCTTTAAGAGACGCATCTGTTGAATAAATTCTTGTAGGCAAACCAAACATCTGCAGAATGCCATATATACTAGTGTTTTAAAGTGGAGATTTCTCTGGCAAAGCTAATAAGGATAGAAGAGAAAGCATGTGGCTTTTGTTTTTCTAGCAAACAGTGAATTTAATTTGTAAACAAAATAGAACAAATATGAACAATATGTATATATAATTAAAAACTCACCCTTCATTGCTTTCATTTGAGCAATAATTTTGAAATGCTGCGCAGATGCTATTTAGTTTTAAAGCACCAACACTGTAAAACAAACAAAATAGAACAATTTAGCTAGGTTGCATCTGCTATCACTGTTATTTTTTTTAACACATTTAAAATAAAAAATTTATTTTTATATTTTATATGTTTCTTAATTGACAGCATTAAGATATTTGATAGACACCATTGCTTTTTATTTTTTTCACTTCCATTTTATTCTTAACTATTGAAAGCTATTTTTAAAATACAAAATAATGCAATTAAATATATTTTTAATTAGATTTTGTGCTTCTACCTTTAAAAATAAAAAATACAAAATAAAAGTGATACCAAAGAGTTTTTATTTCCTTCTTCGAAGGGAGCTTTTTTTGCTACTAGTTCAACTGTTAGCAGAATTAACAGCATTTTGGCAATAGATAAGCATTATAATTTTGCTCTTTAAGATGAAATACATCATCGTCATATAGGATGCAGTATTGATTACCAATTTGTTGGCATAGGTCTAAAAGTTGTGCGCATAATTATAGTTTCTTTAGAGGGGAAATTATCATGAGTTCTACATACTATTTTTATGTAAGAATTGTATATAGTAGGCAAGCACATATACTTCAGTTTAGTCAAAAAGATGTCAGTCATGAAATCTATATATTTAGATGTTTTGAGAGTCAAAAAGGCTACTCAGTCCCAGAAGATGTCTATATGATAGAGAAGGTCAACAACTCAGCAATGCAAACTTCAAAGTAGATGGGAGGTTTTGTCATGTTCAACTAATAGTCATCACCTATATATTATTCAACCGATGTTTCGATCAGACCGACTACTTGTTGCTTAATCGATGGTTGCCGCTTCATTAGCAAATGGATCGGAAGACATTTCAAACCATATACTAATCGATCATTGGCGATTGATTGCGGTTCATGGCTAGCTCGTACCCAGATTTTTGACACAACTTGGTTTAATTGGATCCGATTTAATTGGGCACATAAACATAAATTATATAAGTCTTATTTTTCACTCTAATTATTTTTATCAATTTATTGAATACATTTTACCTTAACAATTAGATTTTCTCTCATCTTTTTACACTTAATTACCAAAAAATTTATATTTTATTATTTATTTTAATAGATTTTTTATTATTTATTTTCTTAGATTTTATTTATAATGTCTTTAAATATATCAATAAATATTTTTAATATTATAAGTTATCAACTTTAGAATAATTATTTATTTGTATAGAATTAAATGCTTTTGAATAAAAAAGTTAAGCTTCAATTGACTCTTTTTAAACTTTTTAATGAATCTAAATTTGATTATCAGTTAGATATTTGACATAAATAAAAATATGACTTGATCTAATCCGATTCCAAATCTCGATATTTTGAGTTGGACTGGAATCATAGGTTGATCTAGGTTTAAAATTATGAACTGAATGTATTTGATTGAAATCAAGCATAATCTAACCCGACTCAACCCAACTTATTGTAGCCCTAATTATAGTGTTGTATGAACACCACACTTGTGGAATATGTTAACATTTAGTCCTAAAATATTTTAGGAAGAGAAGAAGAAGAAGAAGAAGAAGAAATATAGATAGCCAAGCAACAACTTTTGATGGGACTGAATTTTCATAAATCAGTCTTACAAAAAAAATTGCATCATGAGTTCCATTTGAGACAAAAAAAAAAAAAATGCGAAGGATGAGATATGATTACCTTGCAGTGCTTCCTTTCACCTTGATGAGATGATTGGCGATTTGGTCGTAATCCACGTTTTCTTCTCTTCTTCATTAGGTGCAAAGAACATTGATAATTAAGCTACATGACAAGGAAAAGATAAAGAGGGATGTAGAGTGGATGCAACTTACAGAAGTTCTTCTATTTCCATGAGGGTACTTTCTGTATTACTAAAGTAGGTAGTCATCGTATCATTTAAGAAACCCGGTTTTTCCCTTTCAAGCTGCTGTAGTTGTTTGAAATACTCGCCTACATATCCCTTTGCAAGGCCAAAGAGTCAACATTTGAGGAAATTTAAGTTTCTTTCGATCAAAAAATAAAAATAAAAATATAGAAAATTAGAAGGTTCGAACTATGTAGACCTATGACTCACTTCATAAAGCAACTTCCACGTAAAATCACGATATTCTTGCTGAAGTTGTTTCAGATCCATGATTTCTCCTCTTTTCTCTGATCCAAAGCTTCTTAATTTATAGAGTAAAAATCTGAAAGAATTATTCTTGCAGTAGGGGTTCCACTTGTATCTGAAGACAAAACTAGAGGACGAACTTTGAAAAAGTATGTTTAAAGAAAATTTAACGTTCCAAAGAAAAATAATTTGTACATAACAATTAATAGAATAAATAACATGGATTCCTCCAAACAATTTACGGCGAAAGGCTATGAAGAGTAGTATCGGCCGAAAAGTTTGAAACAAAATTAATAGATAACAAATTCAATGAATTTATAAAAAAAAAATCGATATTTCCTTGCGAGTGAATCAATACTTAGCGACTGCAGTTAACGATACGAAAGGGTACGGTGATATTTATGATAGAAAGGCTTAATGGATTGGCAGGAGAATCAGGAAAGGTCATCGACATTCATTGCATGGAATATCTGGTACATTAATCACGTCCTTATATCAGATCAAATCGAATAGTTTTATTTGGTATACTCAATTGGAAGGTGGAATCATTTATCCCAGGACACATGGTGGAGACCACATGAAAATTGGTATTAACGGGTATTTTGGGCATAGTTGTTAGATCCGGTCTGGACATCGATCCGACCAAGGGCTCAGGTCATCAGATCACTGATTCAATCGTTTGATCACTGGTTGAACCATTTATCAATTATTTTAATATAAAAATATTTATATTAATAAAAAAATTAAGATTAATATGATAATAAAACCTATGATTCCATCCGGTTCGGACTGGATTGACCGATTTACGGATGATCCGGATGGTTGATCGGATTATTCCGGATCACTTACATATCGTTTTATATTAAAACCGGACCGGCTTGGCCTTCGAGTCCAGTTTAACTGGTCCAACCGGTCAGTTCGGTCCGATTCTAACAACTATAATTTTGAGTCAAATACGGGCCAAGCCAACATGATGTTGGGCCAAAAGCTTGGCTTCACTTGAGTTAGGATGTTGCTGACCAATATTTGACTTGTTTGGAATCGGACTGGAAGTTATAATTGAGAATTGTAAGATCAAATAGAGAGCAAATTAAAAAAAAACTCATCGAATGCATTTATTTACAATAGGTTGGGATATTTCAATATCATTTTTTTTGTTATTACTATGTAATATATAACATATAATATTTTTTTGCTACCTGCCATCATGAAGTTTTAGAAGCTTGTTCTTTTTTTCTTTTTATGAATGAGATACATCAGCAGTTAATCTATCATAATTGTTTTATTTAAACAATCGATCACCTTAAGTCTTGTTTCCATCATAGAGCTATAAAAAAAATTCAATGGAAAACGACGTGCTCTACACTTTTGCACCAATTAAAGGATGCAGACTAATCTATTTTTAAAGGCCCATCAATCAAGTTCAAGTTCAAAATTGTACCTAACTTGAAGACCAAGTTAGGCCTCGGTTTATACTTCTAATTTAATTCAACGTAACTCTGGTCCATATATCATTCCAATCTTGAGTTAAGAAAAAAAAATGCCTACCTTGATTCAATATGACTTGAAACTTGAACCATTATATATATATACTGCATATATCTTTTCGAATTTGTTAAGCAAGTTCTCATATAAACTAATCTCATTGAATATAAATATTTGGAGTTACAAAACCCAACTTAAATATCAATGTTTTGAGTTACATTTAGGTCATGATTGACTACAACCAACCTGCATGACCTATTTAGGTCTAACGTGTTTTTCATGGGCTAACCTACTTGATCCAATTAGTGATGAGCTACACCGGAATCTAAAATTAAAATTCATTCATGAAAGCTAGTCTTGAGCAGAAGAGCTAGACCTATTTACATCTATACCTTATTAAACTTGCACAAGAGTCTAATTCTACCAATTCATTGGGTCATGGGTTCACTATTACAATCATTGGGTCAATCACTTGAACCATGTTATTTATAAAATCTTCAAAATAAAAAAAATTAACATATAATAATAAGCAAACAATAAATATGAGTATTGTGGATTTTCAATTTTTAATTCTATTATTTAAATCTTATGAATAAAATATAGCATATTTTTATTTTATTTTATAAAATAGATTGATTATTTTTTATTTTTTATGAAAAGAATTGATTATTGAAATGCACAACTTACTAAAAATAACTAAATACTAAACTTATAATGTAATCATTTAATTTAACATATATTGTGCCTAAAGTTGTATTTTGATGGTTGAATTCTTTAGCTATGCTAGTGGCAAGAGTTTAAAACCATTTTAAATAGATTTCATAGGCACAACTATTTTTCCTTTATAATTGATGATGACTAATAAGACAAGCATGGCCTCTCGAGGGATGTGGGGGTAAGAGAGGAGAGGGGGGAGAGAATATGCCAAGGAGTTGTTTGGAGCTTTTTGTAATTAAGTTACACTATATCTCAAGTTGCAAAGCAATTTCAATTATGGTAGTTGGCTTACCATTTTAAAATTTGAGAAAAAGAAATGTTTGTTACAAACATTCCATTAATGCTTCATGTCTAAATGCCAAATTGAAATACTCAACATATATAGAGATAAAAATGTTATGTGTAAAGAGGTCATCATTGAAGCTACTAATGGCAAAAGATTGAATGCCAAATCAAAACAGTCAATATACATGGATATAAAAGTGTTTGGGTGAAGAGGTGGGTGAAGGAGAAGGGTGGAGAGATAGGTAATGAGGGAGGAAGAAGGTCGTGTGGTAAGAAAAAGAGAAAAATATTTTTATTATCTAGTTGAGCTATTTCAATTTCTTCTATAATTATTTTGAATATAAGCCAAAGTATTATAAGATTGTTTGTAATCTAATTAACAACTTAACTTATTTATAATTCCAATTATTGGTATCCAAAACTTATAAGTTGATCTACAACTCCTTATAATCCGAGACAAGCAATAAGAGAATATGATTAGGATTCTAAATATCCTAAAAGAGAGTATAATCAGGAGGATAGAATATGGTAAAGGTTCACATTCTCTCTTTTTCTCCCAAAAGTAATCTTAGGAAAAAAATACTATTACAAGTGATTACTTTATGCAGTGACAGGTATAGAATTATGGCTTTTTAAATCAAAATAAAGGGTTATCCAAAAAAAAAAAGTTTTACTAAATATATTGGATAAGGGTATTGAAAAAGAATTTGTACAAACCATACAAACCATTTATGATCCTAAGGGGAATATATGGATATGCATGCCCTAGCTAGCCACCTATCATTTTCTCAATTAGAATTCTTATTAAAAATAGTAATACTAATAAAGTCCTGTGTATACACCTATCATTCTCTTAATTAGAATACTTATTAAAAATAGTAATACTTAGCAAAGTACTATGCATAAGGATAATGTTTCTACTGAATGTAAGTGAAATTTTAAATAGAGATCTTATCTATTATATTTTATAAAATACAAACTTATATACACATGTCTATATATATTAATTTCAATTGGTTCCCTTGCATTCAAATTTCAAACCAAAGATAAGAAACAATTACAAATAAGTACCTCAATAAATATATATTTCATTTAAATATTTTAACATTGGATCCTCTGCTCTTCATTCCCAATTTAAAATATATTAATAAATATAATATTTAATTTTAACATTGCATCCTCTACTCTTCATTCCCAATTTAAACCTCTCTATTCATGAAGATGCCAGACAACCTAGCAATTTTTTAATTTTTCAATTGTAGAAATATGAGGCTTATTTATCCTTAAGTTATACAACTAGATATACAACTAAATCCAACCATAGAAATGTGAGGCCTATTTATCCTTAAATATACTAAAAATACAACTAAATCATGATATCAAATGAATATACAATTCATTATTCTTATGAAATTATATTTAATTTCATCCTTACAAAATTATTTGTACCATGAAATCAAAAACTATCCAAACAATACCACCATAAAATCTTCTAGGGTCTCTCAACCCTCAACTATGAAATCAAAAATTTTCTACCAATTCTAAGCCTTGCTCAATCTCTCAATCTCTCAATCCTTCTATAGAAGAATAATATGTTGAATATGGTAATTCTTATGTAGAAGAGATAATATGTTGAATACAATATGAGTTCACAATTCAGTAAAAAAAATCTTTAGAATACAGATACGGATATGTAATAAAATATTTTTATATAATATGTATAAAAAATAAATCATAAGGCAAATCATATCACATTATAAAATCAGGTATCATATATAATAAACTTTTACCAACTTTTATCTTTCATAGTATTAGACTACATCACTTTGAAACCAAATCTATATTTACAAATAAGACTAGCAAATCAGTTGTACTAATAATACTAATGTACTATATAAATATATATTGGCAAACCAACACATCAAGGCATGCTTAAGATAAGACACATACTAGTAATGTCAAATTATACTAATACCGTGTATAAACTTAACTATCTCATGACCACTAGTATATCAAGGCATGCTTAAGATAAGACACATACTAGTAATGCCAAATTATACTAATACCCCATGTGTATAAACTTAACTATCTCATGACCACGATGGCTCTCACACTATTGGTTCATACCTTTTTTTATATCATGCCCCTTTTTTTATTTAAATTATCAACAAAAATCAAATCAATCATGCGATTACCCAAGGCCAAGATCTCTTGGTGATTAGTTTACATGCTATTTTCTCAATCTACCCATCACATCTTTTAATATTTTGATATGCAAATTAGATTTCAAATCCACATCATTAATATTATAAAATAATGGTAGCATAATATATGATGCGCTATAACTATATATAATCTCGAAATCATACTATCATAGCGGAATATAATTTATATCCATATATAGTCAAAACATACTGATAAAATAATGGGTATAAAACCATGATACATACTAATAAAATCTATGCACGCAACCATCTATTTTGTATGTATATATAAAAGTAAGATAAGCAAGGTTTTACATATCCACAATGGTATGGGTCCTTTGTACATGGTCAAAACATACTGATAAAAAGATAGATATAAAACCATGATGCATACTAATAAAATATATGCAAGCAACTAACTATATTGCATATGTTCAAGTGAGAAAAGCAAAGCTTTATATATCCACAAGGGTTTGTACAATAACAATAATTACTCTATAGCTCTTACTAAACAAGAAATGTATGAACACATATAATAATTAACCCAAATTTCATTGTTATCCATCAATTAATCCTCAATATTGTTAGATCACCTGATTAGATTTATTTTGGAACCCAATTAATATCTAACTGGATTGGGCCTAAGTAATTCAGGGATAGATTTGGACTCATCCTAACTCGATTAAATCAATTTAGGATCCAATCAAATTGATTGGATCAAAATTTAATTAATTAGATTGGCTCTAGGCTCAAAGTAGCTTAATTAGGGTCTAATTAGAGTAATACTTCTCTAATTAAAAATTAATTAAGCTATATATTCCTTATCTAGGGTTCAATTAGGCTAATACTACTCTAATAATGGCTTAATTAAACTAATTAAGGTCTATTTAGGTCAATTTCCCATTTGACTACGATTCAATTAGACCAATAAAGGTTTAATTAGGTTAAATTGTATTTAATTAAATCAAGAACCCTTCTAATTAGGGTTCAATTATGGGTCATATTCAATTTGGTTTAATGGTTTCAATCTGGTTCTCAATTGGCAAGCCTAATTTGAATCAGATTAGGTTTTGGTTCAGTTTTCTGGGATTAGGTTGGGTCCACTCAGATCGAATTTGAATCTGATTTCGGTTACTCAGGCTCAAGGTAGCCTGAATTGGCTCAATTGGATTGAATCTGGCTCGATCTAATCAGATGGGGCTTGATTTACAGGTTAAACCGACCTGAACCGGCCTGATTTAATCAGCTTGGCTCACGGTTCAACCTGGTTCAATTGAACCAAGAAGACAACGGTCTCCCCTACGTCAAAGTCAAAGGCTTATTAAACCCGATCGATTACCCTCTTCTCTTCTGTGCGTCCTTTTACCAGAGTAGGACTCTGCTTCATGAACTTGAACCCAGCCGACGGTCGATCGGAGAAGGAGGGCACGGGAACGGCAACCCAGTGATGCTCGGTTACAAGACCAAGCTTCCAAGAATCAAAGAATGGGGAATGGAGATTAGAGGCTCCACCTACCTGGGCAAGGCGTTTGTCGTGGCCGCCGGAAAAGAGGATGATGGCCGGTGGTGGATCGGCAACGGCGAAACAGCGGAGGGGCTTCGCCAAGACTTCTTCCAGGCAGCGAATCAGTCGAGAAGAAGGGAAACAACAAGAGGAGAAGGAGGAAGAAGAAAAGGCTTTGGGTTTTCGGATGAGAAGGCCTGGTGTTATTATATTAGAGATGGTTGGGAATTTCTAGTTCGTTAGGTTCCGTTACGTCCGTACTCGGCCGTTCCGTCGGGTAGAAGGCTCGTAAACACGATACTCTGCGCTTTATCTTGAAAATTTTCAAATGTTTGCAATGTTATCTCAAGAAATTTCTTTTGGAAATATATATATATATATATATATATATATAGAGAGAGAGAGAGAGAGAGTTGTTGATTCAATATTATTTAAAATCATAAGATAAGATGTGAAGTGAAGAAAACAATGATTTATAACAGCATAATCTTCTTGATAAGCCTACATTCATTTTCTCGGGAAAGAGTTTTTCCATGATCACAAATGAACGGACTGTCTTAATTAAGAATTTCAAATGTAATGTATTCTCAGTGAAGTTACGGTTCAACATGTTTCAGTTTCAATTCTCAATGATTAATCTGTTAGTTTCGCATGATTTTCTTAACGTTAATTTTAACTATGTCATGATGACCATAACACCCAACACAATTTTTCTTAGGTAGTGTTTGAAATAAAAAATAAGAGGGGATATCCTGGATATCTCCTCTTATTCTCAAAAGCTATAACTATTTAAGGGAGTGTTTGAAATAGGGGATGATAAAGGAAGATATCCCCTATCCCTCTTATCCCCAAAAACTATAACTAAAAGGAATATGTCTGAAAAAATTTAACTAAAAGGAATATGTCAGAAGCATTTCAACCATTTTTCTTTCTGTTGCGGTCTTTTTGTTGCGTTGTAAACAAAACAAGCCGAATCCTGAGGTGCCGGAAACCAATGATCAGTTACACGTTCAGGGACAACTTAGCATATAAAAGAGATATATAATTATTAGTTTCTAGAGATATACATCACCCCGAAACATATATAAACAATAGAAAGAGAGAATGAAACTATATATTAATTGTTCTTATGATAACGCACCCAAACTATCCGCCCAATTATACATTCTATGGATAGGAGCATAGAAAATATCAGTTCACAAAAAGTCCTGGAAAATGATTAGGTGAGGTCATTTTGTTCTTTAAACACTGGAAGTCACTAATTATATGGGTTTCTCCACAGGCTTTTAATTAGAATTGGTATTTTAAGGTAAAGTCTATTGCAAGGTAAGAGCACAAATCCAAGGTGAAGCCCCAACCGAGGGATGGATGGATAGTAGCATGTGCATGGTATGGATGTGAGAGTGAAATAGAATCTGTCGACAAACTCCAAGTAAAGCACCCTCTGAGGGTGTACAACGCCAACTTGGTATAGTTGTTGTGTAGCAATGTTATGCAGCTATCCTAAATGCATCTCCATGACATCTCATTACCATTTATCAAGCTTGCCCATAAGAAGAACTATGTTATTATTGTTTTTTTTTTAAAAAAAAAAACAATTTCCAGTACAAGGTCTGGAAGTTGAGAAGTTAATGGAGAGTGAAAAATGTGCTTCAGAAAGAAATTATTGTGAGACTAAAGGGAGCACCATGCTTTGTTTCTTCAACCTACATTGTTGCATGTTTTAAAAATAAATGGTAAAGTTGAAGAAAAAATATTATGACACTTTTTTTTTTTTTGCACATTCTTCGTTATGGCTCTTGTGTCACTGTAAATGTCCTTATTTATTTGCAAACTATTCAAACTACTACACTTTGATTCTCATTAACTAATTAATTGTTTGTAATATATATATGAATTGCTTGAGGTTTCTTCAGCTTGCTCAAGCTGTAATTTATGGTACAAATTTAAAAATAGATGTTATATGTTACATATTATAGCTATAAACTGTGTTACAGAGAAAGTGTATATCAGCTGTTACATCTTCATGTAATAGCCCTTATGCTTCTTTGCTAACAAACTTTTCAATCATTAGATTTATATCTAACAAAAGGATGTAGTTTACTTTCACAAGAAACCCCTACAGTCCTCGTACTCTTTCTAATTCCTTAAACAAGCATCTTATTAGCAGCTTATATTCAGTTTGAAAGCAGAAAATACAAGTAAACAGGAATCATAAAAATACGTTGACAGGCTTATGTCCTCTTCAACCACTCATAATGTTACATTCATCAACTTACAGTTTGAATCACATTAATACAAGCCACACCATGAAGTTAAAGACCATGTGGTGGTTTATTCGAGATAACATAATATTATCAAGAATATTACTTCTTAATAATTTCGCACTTGATAATCAGATTATCAAGAATTAATGCAATAATATAGTGTTTGGCTTGTCCTGGTAATATTAATATTAACTCAATTTTTTGGGAATGCAAGATTACTACATTTGATAATATTATTATAAAACTATATATTATATTATATTATATTATATTATATTATATTATGTGTGGGTGGGTGAGAGTGCAAGCTAGGAGAGTTTGCGGATAGGGCTGAAAGAGTGTAGGGAGAAGATAAGAGCATAATGTGGGACTATCAAATTTTAATTATTTTAGATGCCTATCTCTCAAATAAATATTGAATTACTATGGTTTGTAGTAATCTTAAGGCATGTTTGATTCAACATTGGAATTAGAATCGAATTTCATCAAAATTGGAATGGAAATCACTTATTTTCTATACTTATTTGTTTTGAAATCAAAATTGTAATTGAATTAATTATTATTATTATTATTATTATTTGGTTTATCTAAATCTCAAATCAGAAGCAGTCCTTATTTTAATTTTTCTATTGTCCTAAAAGACTTTAAAATTTGATTATTTTTGATCTTTTGATATACATACTCATATAATATTTATTTTATAAATAAATAAACCTACAAATTAATAACTAAAGAAGATCATAATAAACCAACTCTTGAGTTTCAAAGAAGAGATAAAAGAATGACCCTTAGGGCTTCTTGATATATCTTTTTTAATGTACGAATATAGTATATATTTGTCAAGATAACCATTCACAAATGTCTCCTATATTATGGGGGGAGAGGAAGAGCTTATGATTGACAATGATGATAGTATGAGAAGAGTATTATGGAGGATGAGTAAGAACTCGTGATTAATGATGATGATGTGATAAGAGGGAATATCGTAGGTGAGAGAAAGGTGCGAGGTCAACTAAAATGAGATGAGAATATAGGGTGTGATGAAAATAGTTTCACATGAAAAGAATGAGAATGGTTATAGAGCTAGAATAAGAATCATAATCTTGAACAAGAGTTCAGATTTCTAATCTACCATAAAATATGATTATGATTTTAGATGGAATTGGAATCAGATTCTAATTCCATCTAAACAAATAGTAGAATTGGTATTAGTGATTCCGATTCCTATTCTGAAGCTCCATTTTCACGAATCAAATAACCTTCTAGATTATCAATAATCAAATATTATTATCCAGATTATTATATCTTATTACCAAATATTATAATATGTACCGATAATCTTAAATTACTAAGGTGGATTACCACCAACCAAAATGTAATCTAAAAGTACATATTTCAACCCATGTAAGCTAGAAAATAAAAAGTGCAAAAATGCATAAAGTACCTTGATAGTCATGTTGTTATATGGTTATTTGAATATGTTAGAATCAACATAAATTGCGGATCTCTATTGTTAGAGTTTATTTTGAGATTAACAAGTTCAGTATGGACATATTTTATACATGAAGAGAGTACGAGTCTTAGTCCGTATTTGATAATATAGATCCTCCTCTATATAAGCATATGCAACACTAGTTTTAGGATAACTTAGAATGTTATTGATAAAGTTCAAAAGAGAATTTTGTATGAGAGTCTTTGGTGAGGAAATAGTTATTATAATTTTTAAGTTATTTTTCATAATGAAATTTTTGCCATCTCTACTAGGTGAATGTAGATCAATCCATCTGACCCATCAAAATTTCTTGTGCCCTTTTGTTATTATTTTCTATTTATTCTTTCTTCTTAATCTTTTTTCTTCCCTTGCTGCATATGTCACAACACACATAGAGAGAGATATGTATATATGTATGTATAAATGCGTGCGTGCGCGCGCACAGATATATATATATATATATATATATATATATATATAACTAGATTTAGCTATATTCGGATATGGCTAAATTTAGAATCTGATCACCTTTTTTACCTTTGAATCCACATGAATCTTATAGCAACCCTATATTTTTACTTTTTTATTTTTGAGATTTGTGACCTATGTTGATCCAATGATGAAAGAAGTAATCGGATATAGATTTGATTATATTCAAATATAGGTAAGTTTAACTACACACATAGATATATATATATATATATATATATATATATATATATATATATATATATATATATATATATATATATATGTGTGTGTGTGTGTATATACATGTATGTATATGTATGTATATACATGTATGTATATGTATGTATATACATGTGTGTGTATATATATATATATATATATATGTATGTATATGCGCCTGCTCATGCCTATCTCAATCAATCACAACAATCATATATGTGCTTATTAACAATTATTATTACCAAGATGGCAGCTTAACAAAAATGGAACATATATCACTTACTTTATGTGCTCTAGCTGTCATGGAAACAAAACACTCGTAAAAGTTTCAAAATTTAACATTGGAGAAATTATCTTTTGAAGTTAACACACCAGAAGCACAAGGAGTAATCTAAGTGAAATATAAGTGGCTGTGCCCAACAGACCCTTCGTTGTTTAACAAACACTTGCATGTGAATTTAAAGAATAATATAGCTGCAAGGGAAAATTGTTCGAACAATTAATTGATAACAAAGAAAAAATTTTCAAACCTAGCTATGTGCATGACCCATGTGGGGCAATATGACTTAATCTACATAATCAATTGCTCGATAAAAGACTTTAAATGCTTTCGAAAAGTAGAAAAAAATTTGAAAAATAGAAAGAAAAAAATCTGAAAGTAGCAGAGCAAGAGTTTTTTAAAACTCATTTTAACAAAGAAAAAGAACAAAGTGGCGATGCTAGAATATGTAAATATCTAAAATTTACAACTAAACAAAGTGAAAGGATTTTGAGATATATTTAGAAAAATCATAGATATAAAAAATATTTTTATTTAAAAAAAAAAATTAAGTTCAGATTTAAGTTTAGGAATGGAGACCTCAATCTCCGCTCCATCTCCATTTCTCTTTAATTCCTTCAAACCCATCTTGAATAGAATAATTTTCTATGAACATCTAATTTTTCTATCTTTATTGCCATCGATCTACACTAGTAGCAGATTCAATCTAAAAATTAATTATTAGGATATTAGTCATTTCTTATTGGAAGGAAGATTATAAAAAAAAAAAAAGAACTTTCTTTTTCCTTATTAGATAACTCCTTTTTTTATCCAATAACTTAATTACTTTTCACATCCATTTAGGATGATAGTCCTTTTTTTTATTTACTTTTCATTTACAATCTTGATGTGATAGACATTGGATGAGAGAATTTCTTGTATTATTTAAAAAGAAATTATATCGTTAAAAGAAGAAAAAAAATACTTGGACCTCTTTGATTTATTTTTTTTCTTTCAAATTGTATGATAAGAGAAACTATACAAAGTTTTAGTACTCCTAGTGGTGAATATTACATGCGGTACATATCCTGTTGACTATGCATTATTGTTACAAACTGATACAAATTATTTTTCAGCATCTTTCTCGTCATCACAACCATGGCACCTTTCATAATGTTGAGAACATCATTCCCGGAATGACAACTAAAACCAAATCCATTCCTCTTCAGGTACCCCAATGATACTAAGTTTTTCTTCAAGTCAGGAACATGCTTCACATGAGTAAGAGTTCTCACAACCCCATCAAACATCCTGATCCTAACTGTGCGAACTCCTGCCATCCTACAAGAATGGTTATCTCCTAATGTCACATTTTTCACATCGATTTTAGTATAATCTGCAAACCAGGACCGATGCGGTGTATAATGATGTAATCAGGCTGAATCAAGTAACCAACTGTCTATTGTACTTCTATGTATATCTGAAAAACCACCAAGAGGTCCTCCTCGACCTCTACATCTTTAATAGTTCTGATAGATTCCTTTTTTTCTTCTCTTCTTGAGGTTTCTTCCAAAGAGGATAATTCCTCTTTATGTGTCCAACCCCATTACACTTGTAACACTTGAACTTGCCTTTTCCTTTCTTTGACTTGGATCTGAATCGACCCCTGTGCTTGCTGACCTCCTTACCTTTACCGATTATCTCTCCCATCATGAGGCTCTTCTGAGGTACACATTTTCCTGTCATCTTTCCCTGCTGCTCATTAGATTTCAACATAGACATAATATCTTCATAAAGTAGTGTTTCTTTTTCATAAAGCAGTGTAGTAACAAGATGATTATAAGACATAAGCAATGAACGTAACAAGAGAAGAGATTTATCTTCTTTCTTCATCTTAACACCAAAGTATCAAATCATTGCATACCCTATCATACTTCTGAATATGAAGAACAATATCCCCGTCTTCTTGCATCCGAAGACTACATAATTGTTTCTTCAACATAAGTTTATTGATATATTTTTGCCCATGTACAAGGAATGCAACTTGGCCCAAAGACCCTTCGGTTTCTTTTCATCTAGGACACTGTATAAAGCCGAATAAGCAAGACATCCTTTGATCGCTGCACATGTCCTCTTCTCAAGAGACAACCAATCCCCTTCTGACATCTCTTCAAGCTTTGATTCCAAAGCAACATCAAGAAAATTTTGCACTAGTAAATTCTCAACCCTTATCTTCCACATGAAAAAAATTTCTTTTCTATTAAATATTTCAAACTCAACTTTGCTTCCACTACTCATGGTTGATCAGGCCACAAAGAGCAATCACAGAGATAAATTAAGAAAAATACCTAAAGGCAAAATTTTGGTTGAAATCCCCTCCTTCAATCTCTTCAAAAAAATTTTGCTTTCCTTGGATAAGATGCTTGGCCTTTTTTTACTTGTTGTCAATAATCAAATTGCTGCAGCGGTTAGTCTGAAAATTTTTCTTTGTGCCTTTTAGGTTGTGTATTTCATGTTCATAGGGATGATGACAACTAGAACGATAGATGGCATACGGTAAATTATCCTTAAGATATACGATGGGTCGTAGGTCCTTTTTTTTTAACTTAGAAGTACACATTCATTGGCCATATTTTCTTGTCCCTTAGTTGAGATGGCTCCTTTGGAAACTAATCAAACTTTAGTGTGCTGGCTATCAGAATAATGCATGCACTTTTTATATATCGTACAAACGTACAGTATAGTAATGAATTTTATAAAAATATGCGTGCAAAGAATTATGCACTTTTTATTTATTTTCTTAGCCAATTCCATCCATTCAATGTACACCAGTCATTTCCAAAATAAAAGCGTGATCCGTAAAATTTATTATAACGACACATCCCAATGCTTTGCATGAGTTCCATGTGAAGCTATACTGCAAGAAAATACATAATTAATTTATTATCAATTTTTGCAATCCATTAGATATTCATCTTCCGATGCCTAATATAAAACACTTAGATTTTATTAAAAAATAATTGCAAATGCATGCTACTTATCAAGAAAAATGATTACATGCGTATCACTCATTAGTTATTAGGTGATTGCTAAATAAAAAATATCTAACAAATTGCATTAAGGATTTATTAATTTGATTTAACTATTGATGACTGATGGATGTTAATCATAGTTAATGTTTAAAGTGTTTGATTGTATTATTATTAATTATTTTTGTTGAAATGTTAAATTATCAACAAGGACATAAAAGAGAGAAATGTACTTGATTAGAAATGACCTACTGTTAGAGATGATTTTTTTTGTCATAATTTTTTTTTCTTTGTTGGATTTCAATAGCTAGTGGTTAATGATCCTTCACCCACTAGAGCTTTACATCTCATCAAACATTATTGAGGCAAATAACTCTAAATTAGGCGGGTTTAAAAGTGTTACATGTCATCAAACATTAGTAGACCAGATATTGGCATCAAAAACTCTCAGCTAATTAAGTAGGTTTAATTAAAAGTGGAGGCCCTCAAAATGTGTGCTGTTTGTTGTATCTGGCTTGCGGAAGGTGAGACCAGAGATAGAGACGTCCAATGAATCCTCGCCGTCTTGTGTTTGACGTTCCGTATCTTCGGATGGAGTCGAAGTTGGCTCGCCAGAGGTCAGGCATCCAAGGCCTCATCTTTCTGTCGTGTTGTTTTCTTGGAGACCGCATTCTCTCCCTCTCTCTTGATTATTTTTCCGGTTTTTAACAGGAACATTTGTTCTTCGCGCATAGCATTTTCCTCACCTGCACGTACTTTTGTGGTAGAAAGTTTTGGGCCCACAGTGCATATAGATCTCCTTTGAAACGTGTAAAAAAAAAAAATGCTAGCTTTGGCTCTTTGAGAGGAGCAGGTCACAACTAAGCAGTTGATCAATTTCATTTAGGTAGTGTTTGAAATAGGGGATAAGAGGGGATATCCAGAGGATATCCCCTCTTATTCCCAAAAGTCATAACTATAAGGGATAGCAGAGAATAAAGTTAACCAAAAGGATAATCCATGGTTAATCATGGTTAACCATGGGATATCCCCTCAATTTATTCCCTAGAGAATGCAGGAATAGCTAGTTATCCCTTCAAATAAGAGTAAAAAAAGGTTATCCCATGGATTTACCTTTTTGCATTTGATATGATCAATGGGATAGCCAAGGGATATCCATAGGGATAGCCAGGGGATAAACTCTATCCCGTACATTTATCCATGGATAACATTTTTCCTATCAAACACTACCTTAAGGTCTATTCATTCTCAATTCAGTACGTTTTGATTCAATGGTTTGATTATATGCAACAAGGACCAGAGATTAGCTGTTGAATTAGATCCAACAGTTGATTAATGCTAACTGACATATATATTAGATTTTATTTTACCAGTTTCAAATCTCATAAATCTAGTCTGGTTGAGTTGGGTCTTCAGGGTTGGTTTGATACTGATTTTGAGCATTCAAGCTTTGATTGAAGACTATTTGAGTTGAGCTTTAATTTGAGTCGAACTTAAACCTAACGCTTAGAATAATCGATAGTCCAATTTATAAATCTACAGTCATCATCTACTTTCATATGTCCAACCTCTCTAGACTTCCCAATTCTTCTTTCTACAGATGTCTCTTGAACTTCTTGACTCGGCCTGAACTATGAAACTAGTAACCCAAATTCTATGGTTCTCTTAAAATATAGATATGAGAAGCAGTATTACAAGTATCAAAATGTCTTCCTGAATGGAAAGAAAAAAAAAAAATCACAATTATGTTTATGTTCCCGTTGGCAAGCTTCTTAAGACTTGTGGTATGCCATTCCATTGATCTGTCCACATAGTGATAATTATACCGGACGTTTATAAATTTATTTAAAATTTATTATAAAATTTTAATATTTTTTAGTTAAATATATTAATTTATAAAATTTATTTAATTAACTATAATTTTGTAAGGATTGCCAATAGCAATTTGACGGACTGTTTCAATTGTCGTGATGGATATAAAAAAATATCGACATAGGCATTGAGATGATAATAGTGATAGAGATATAGACTAAAAGATATGCTTTATGTTATTTCTTTACATTTTAATGAGAATTTATTTTGAGCAATGTGTGTCATTTACTATATATGTGCATGTGTCTAGTATTTACAAAGAGTATTTGATCTAATGTGTAGAGTACGGCTTATACACATAAGACTAGATCATCGATTCTTTTGGAATACAAGTTTATTGTTCACAGTTTTAGATGGAATTGGACACACCATCAGTAGAACTGTAGCACAAATTTTTAGTAAGTCTGTCTTGACTACGGGAAATGGTTTATTCTAACTATTTGTGCTAGTACACTTTGTGTGTATTGAACATGACCCAGTTGAGTTAATTATTTTATACTGACTTATAAAATAATTTAAAACTTATAAATATTATGATTAATTATGCTCTTAATCTAAATTCTATTTCTAGACACGTGTATGTAGTGATTATTGCTTTGATTACACATAGAGTGAGATTCTAGATGAGTCAATTAACTCAGTGGGTTGGGCAATAACATTATATATATGGTGAATATTAATAGTTGAAGGAATTCACGTCCTGTTAATTTGGATGATGATATCCTCTTGAGAAAGCTTATAAGTTTTGATTGTATCAAATCTTGCAAGTGGATTTTGAATCCGATACATCAAATAAGTTAAGTGGATAAGTCTCAAGGATAATAACAGCCAATTAAATTATATTGTCAGTAATTAAATTTAATTGGTGGATATCTATAATCTTAACATGGGGAGATAATAAATATTTAATATTAAGGCTCGAAAATATAAATTCAAATATGATTAGGAGTATAATTATAATTCTTTAGTGGAATGAATTGTAATTTACGTAATTGAATCCTAACCCAGGATAGGATTAGGAGATTTAATTATGTGGGAAGTCCTTTTCATATTTGCCTATTGGTCCCTGTTGTAGCCCTATAAATACCCTCTCAGTTGGTTGCTAGGGTTAACGTTTTTGAGAAAAAAAAAAAACAAGAACCCTAAGTCAGCCGAGAGATCCCACCATCTTGTGAGAGAAGGAAGGTATTTCGGAAATACGACGGAAGGCTAAAAGGTTGAGGTCGAGCAATCAAATCAAAGTGTTCCAACGTTCAAGTCTGAAGGTATGATCTTATACTCATAGATTAGAACGGTAAAAGATTTTTGTATTACTCATATACGCTATAGCCGTGATCTTGGGGGTATTCCGTGCTCCCCAACAGTGGTATCAGAGCCACAGCTATACTGTATCTGAATAATGCGGCCATGTTCTCCATTAATCGGAATATGCATGTGTGGGATGGATCATGCTTGCTGCTAACATTGTTTTGCAGGTTTCTATCCTATTATTATGGTCACATGAATGTATGTGTTCTGATTTAATATTGCTTAGATCTGTTTTATGAACTCCGATTTTAAGGAGGCGTAGGATCATTGTAATATTTCATAGCATGTATGCTCCGGTTTTTTGAGAGCTTTGTGATTGTAAATACGTAGCATGTGAACTCCTATATGGAGGCATAGGATTTTTGTAATCTGATGCGGCTCTATGGAGGAAGAAGACCTGCTGCAGGTTGCAGGATATGATCAAAAAGCAGATAGGATTCTAAGGAGAATCCTTGCATGATAGGATTCTGAGGAGAATCCGTTGCAGATAGGATTCTGAGGAGAATCCGTTGCAGATAGGATTCTGATAGGATTCTGAGGAGAATCCGTTGCAGATAGGATTCTGATAGGATTCTGAGGAGAACCCGTTGCAGATAGGATTCTGATAGGATTCTGAGGAGAACCCGTTGCAGATAGGATTCTAAGAAGAATCCGTTGCAGATAGGATTCTAAGAAGAATCCGTTGCAGATAGGATTCTAAGAAGAATCCGTTGCAGATAGGATTCTAAGAAGAATCTGTTGCAGATCACGATTCTAAAGGAAAATCCAAAGCGCGAAGGGATCGAAAGGAGCTGATTTTTTTTTTTTTGGGCGCTGCCCCAAGCCCCGCGGGGGGCGCTGCCCCCTCGACCCCCGCGACCTGACCCCCGTATGCGAAGCGGCAAATCGTCGAACAAAGTAGCAATCATGGTGCAATAGGGATCTTCATCTGCGTGGAAAAATTTTGACCATAATAACAGGGATTTTATTTATCTTGTTTATATTGGTTATGTTGCATACTTGCTTAATTATTTATCTTTTTGTTCTTATGTCTATAACTAGGAGAACATGGTTAATTGGATAATCACTTGCTATTTTTGAATTTATAAGATAATCAAACACAAGTTTTATAACCCTCAAAATATTGTTTAAATAACTAAGTGGGAGAAGGAATTAATCACATTTAAATCCCATGGTCCCATCACTTGTTTATTGGTGAGGTAGTTAATTTCATGTGTTAGCATTAGTGCTTTCCTCCCCATATGATGAAATTGATTGCCAGCTCACCAAGAATAATCCCTAGTAGTTGTTAATGTTGGATTACCTCTCCATCTGAGGGATCCACCATGGGACAATAGATCTAGCATTGAGTGATGGTATACACTTAGATATAAATATTGGTATCCTCCCCATCGGAGTCACTACAAATATTTATATGACCAAAGTTAGCCAGCTAATTAATTTTACTTGGTATGTTACCTTTTATCTAGATAGTAAAATTAATAGGTTTTATCTGTCTAGATAAATGATGAGTAGTAGACGTCCTCCCATCGAGGCATACTATTCAAAGTGTACTAGGCTGCTGGCAAATTCTTTTATTATGTAGTGGTTGAGGGGCCCTACTTATAATTTTGAATTTAAAGTTGATTGCTCATTATATCTTATTTGATGTATGAATGATTCTCAGGATTAAAATGTCTTCTTTCAATCCACTTGCTGTGATACTCAAAGCCCTTGCTGTGATACTCAAAGAAAACAAATTGACTGGTCCTAATTACTTTGATTGGAAAAGAAACCTAGATATAGTGTTAACTGCAGAAGGGTACAAGTATGTGCTCACTCAGTTCTGTCCCACAGAGCCCGGTGAAGGGGCTTCAGATGAGGAGTCCCAAGCTTACCGTAAGTGGGTTAAGGCTGATGAGATGGCGCGGTGTTACATATTGGCATCTATGTCAAATGTTCTGCAACATCAGCATCAATCTATGCCCTCTGCCTATGACATGATGTTCAACCTCAAAGAAATGTTTGGGGATCAGAGTCGTGCAGCTAGGCAGACTGCGATGAAATAACTGATGAACACTAATATGGCTGAAAGAACTCTTGTCAGGGATCATGTTCTAAAGATGATTAGCCTTCTGAATGAACTGGAGATCCTTGGAGCGAAGATGGATGGGGAAACCCAAGTTGATATCATTCTCCAGTCCCTACCTGATTCTTTTAAGCAGTTCTACCTAAATTATACCATGAACAAAATGAATTTTTCATTGGCAGAGCTAAAGAACTCCAGGTAGTAGAGAGTTTCATTAAGAAGCCTGCAGTTGCTATGGTTACTGAAAAGGTTCTTCTTCGAAGTCTCATGCTAAGAAGAAGAAAAAGGTTCAGAAAAAGAAACAGCATCAGGCCCCACAGCCCAATGGGGATATAAAAAAGAAGGGAAAGTGCTTCGTCTGCAAGACGCCAGGTCACTGGAAGCAGCAATGTCCAGTTTGGCTGCCAAGAAACAGGCTAGAGGTATATCTCATTAACAGGCTAGAGGTATATCTCATTCACTTGTAGTTGAAACTTGTTTAGTGCTGTTATCTACCAATGGCTGGTGTGTAGATACGGGAGCCACTAATCATGTTTGCAATTTTTGCAGGGGTTCCAGCAGACCCGGCAGCTAAGTGATGGGGAGATTTACATTTACATATTTCTGGGAGATGGCACGAAAGTATCAGTAGTTGCAGTGGGAGATTTTAGCTTTTCTTTTAATAGAAATAGAATTTTAATATTAAAAGACTATTTTTTTTGTACCTTCAATTAGAAGGAATTTAATTTCAGTTTCTAAGTTGGTTGATGATGGATATTCAGTTTATTTTAATGACTCCGTTGTTATTAAGAAAATAAACATTTTATCTGTTCTGGTACATTGGTGGATGGTCTTTATATTATTATCTTGTTTCTCCTACTGTGCAACTAAATGAAGTGAATAATAATAATAGATCATGTAAGAGAAAACATCCTTCTGAAATGAATCAAACTTATCTTTGGCACTTGCGCCTAGGTCATATAAATCTAAGACGGATTTCTAGACTGGTTCAAGATGGACCATTAGGTTCATTGGAAGTAGAAGCACTACCGGTCTGTGAATCTTGCTTAGAAGGAAAAATGACCAAGCGGCCATTCTCGGCCAAAGGCAATAGAGCTAAGGAGATATTAGATATTAGAATCAATTGGATTGAATCTGGCTCGATCTAATCAGATGGGGCTTGATTCTCAACCTTGATTCTACGATCTCACTATCTCAAGATCCATTCAAATCCTCAATCACCCGACAAAGATCCCCTCATAAAAGCTTAGTCTCATGTACACATAACAGAACCTTCTCTACAATGCT